>LQNS02277812.1:3562482-3577617 GCA_001587735.2 Parhyale hawaiensis
CCAAACATCCACACATGATGGAAAAAACGAACGGGAAAACTGGCCCGTACGGCATCGCAACGGTTCCAAGGCAAACAAATTTCAATCTGTGGAAGACTTGCGAATTATGATTTCATTTGAAGCAATAAACAAGTCATTCCAGTTAAAAATTTTAAATTATAGGCTATACTTCAACTGTAAATAAGCAAGACTAATTTTGATTCGTATGAACTACTTCGGTTCCTTTGAAAATGCAACCTAGCATTTCTAAGCTGATACAGTTTCAAAATAAAATTGGACTAGCTCTTCTACTTCGTTCAAATTGGACATGGGCAATTTCAGTCGCACTCAAAATAAGAATTAGTGCGTATAAAGTTAATATGTCTATCATTTGAACTGGATGAATTTACCTCACATCTTCACGAAAATGAACTTTCAGCAGCTGATCGTGCAATTAAAAAATTCAATTGTAGGTTCAGAGGCCACTCTTACTAAAAAATGCCACGTTACTGGGTTCTTGCGAAGATAGAAAGACGGTTGACATTTTATGTATTATGTTTCATCTAATTTATTCCCTGCTTATGCTACAGTAAAGACGGTAGGGATAACCTGTTGATGTCCGCCCATGCATGGTGGAGGCGTGACGTCACAAACTAGGCACGCCCTAAGCTGGAGTCAAGACTGTCAAGGGCCAATAGCAACGAAGCAAGGGTATTTAACAGTTCTGTTGGATCTCGTAGCTGCGGAGGGCGCAGTCGTAACGGCCGCCAAGATAATATTACTCCTCGTGATGCCTAATGAAGCTTTCATCAGGCTCAACGTAGTCTCGTAATCTATATTATGTAAAAAGCCTGTGAACTATATTTGCCTGTTGATTTACGTGTGTCTTTTTTGACACAGCTTCTTCGCTTTCAGACGGGAAGAAATTCGAGGGATGAAGATTTAATTCTATTCTATCTGTGATACGGAAGTTAAACTGAGCTCGGCCGCAAGAACGGGCACAGTTAATTCAAAGCTGCTATGGGAAATACAACTGAAATACGTAACATATAAATTGACTTTGTTTACAGCCTGGGTGTTGAATATTCGTTAGACAAGTAAAGAATCTGCTGATAGTGAGCCGTACGGGCAGCTCCATAATGGGCAGAAGAGGATGGCCGAATAACGGGTGGTCTATGCCCAGCTAAAGAACACCTGCTTTTTTGCGAAAGCGAAGTCAATCGTGATGTCGACCCAGCGGGTCACGGGCCGTCTATTTGCGCCTCTAACACTTGCAAAACGATTCAAAGTGGCAAAGCCAAACCTCTGTTTGAGGTTTCGTCTTAGTCAAGCCTAGAGGGCTTTATTTTTGGTGCCCAATCGAACGTGCCTTTAGTCGGACCCTCTTTCTGAAGCCAAGGACAATATTCCTGGTGCTCGGCAAAGCAGCGTCAGCATATCTATCGTCCGTAGCTAGTACTCGGCAATGCAGCGTCAGTATATCTGTCATCCATAGTTAGTGCTCGGCAATGCAGCGTCAGCATATCTGTCGTCCGTAGATAGTGTCTGGATATGCAGCGTCAGCATATCTGTCGTCCGTAGCTAGTACTCGGCAATGCAGCGTCAGCATATCTGTCATTCGTACTTAGTGCTCAGCAATGCAGCGTCAGCATATCTGTCGTCCGCAGCTAGTGCTTGGATATGCAGCGTCAGCATATCTGTCGTCTGTAGCTAGTGCTTGGATATGCAGCGCCAGCACATCTGCCATCCCAAGTCAGTGCTCAGCAATGCAGTGTCAGCATATTTGTCATCCGTAGTCTACTTGAGGGTGCTGACCTTACGGCCGAGGATGGGGGAGAAGCGCGCAGTGTCACATGAGCCTTCCGTCTGTGACACTCTAGACAGTCATTGACCGACTACAACCGTGCATTCCCATATGCTCTTAAAAAGGATTTATCTGCCGCGCAAACCAGGGCATCTTGGATTTCTAGTCGACGTGAGCGGTGAATGTGACCTTACAATTACTTTTAAGTGTGTGCTGCCAACTCATATCCTTTACAGCTTGCTTCTTTATTATTATAACACCCACTATCCGTGGTTTTCGAAAATTCCCCAGAAAATTAGCTCAAATTTTCATCAATATCACAACTTAATTTTCATCAACAAGCATTATAAATTTAGGACCTCTGAGGTTATCCCGAGTCCGCAACGACGATAATCTACTTTTCCTTTGCCTAATACTAGAAGCGTAATGGAATTACACAATACGACCAGGTACTGGTAGATAGAACCAGCGGAAATTTCCCAGAACAAAAGCGTTGTTCTCAGTGCTATCTCAGACCCGCATCATGCATACGTTAAGGGTGAAAATTTAAGTCAGACAGCAAATTACGACTTGCGAGCAGCAGCAGCTTAGATTTGAACTGTCTTATTTTACTCCCTCCTGAAACTCTATCAGGGACACTCTAATTTACCCCTATCAATAGTACGGCAGTTACGCTTCCAGCATTAGATAGGGGTAAATTAGAGTATCCCTGATACAGTTTCAGGAGGGANAAATAAGTCAGTTCAAATCTAAGCTGCTGCTGCTCGCAGGTCGTAATTTGCTGTCTGACTTAAATTTTCACCCTTAACGTATGCATGATGCGGGTCTGAGATAGCACTGAGAACAACGCTTTTGTTCTGGGAAATTTCCGCGGGTTCTCGCTGGTCGTATTGCAAATTCGTTTGCTTCTTCGTTCGTTAGCTGACACGGCCGTGGTAGAGGGGACCGCCGGGAGGAACGAACTGAATAAGGACATGTTAGTCTGGGTATCGAAATTTAGCTCTCGAGCTTTGACTTGTTCGACACTCGAGGCAAATGCTCTGGCATCGGTTCTTCAAGGTTCAGGCGCTGACTGGTCAGGCTTCCAAGAACTCAAACTTATTCCAAAAAATGGATATTTCTGCCACCTCAACATAATCGGCTACATTCTTATTTTTATATCATATCTAGAACAAAATATGTTAAAGTAAAATGTCTATACAAAACTATGTCACTTTTAGCTTACTTTTAAAAATGAATGATCAATGACTGATGTTCACTAGCGTAAATCTATATCTAGAGGCAAACGGTCTATCTTCTCCCATTGTTAGCTTGAAGAATGAATACCTCAGAGTGCTGCCCTCCTAATATGTTGGGGCACTGCATCCAAATGAGAAAACTAAATGGGTTTTCTTTCTATCTAACATCTGTGGCAAAACCAAAACCCTAATTTGCATTTCCTGACTGGTTGAGACGAGTGGATCTGGCATGGATGAACCCCACTGGAACCTGCCATACTGATGAATTTCATGATACTACCACAATACTGATCAACAAACACACTCATAAATTCACTGCTTGTCACTTACATGAATGGATTCTTCTCCAAGTCACCCTCGAGTTTCTCCTTTTTGAGGTCCTTCTTCATACTGTCCCTGTGATCGGTGAGTTCCTTGGGATCCTTGCTACTCTTGTAACTGTAGGACAGAAAACATTTATTTATTTGTTTATTTATTTTTTATCTCGCATGCAGTGGGACACCTAGCGAGGTTTTCTTTAGCTTTAATTCTAGAATTTTGAAACATGAATGTGGGAAGAGCAGAAGAAGCAGTCAGTATTGAGAGTCAATTTGAAAATCCGTCGCCGTGCTTCCTCTCGGTGCCGTGTAAATCCGTAGCGTTCTGTCCGATACTCGAACCTGGACCTAATAGGGTGCGATGCATGAACGCAGTCACCAAAAAACTAAAATTAAGACATACATATATGTTTATTTATTTTTTAATTTATCTATATATTTATTTATTTTTTAATTATTTGTTTATTTTATTATTTATTTTTTGTCGTGAACAATAGTCTCAAGGTTACGCGGTACTATTATGCTTGAAGTCCTCCCTTCGAATACTTCAAGCCCCAATAGTATTATTTATCCGTAAGTACGTGTAAGCATAGCTTTACTATTATCTTTGTTAGGAGTACAATAACAATACAGAAATAGGTTCATTCTTTTTCGTTCAAAAATAGATTAATGAACATCGTTAATCTACAGCAAGTATGGGGCCCATACATATATCATAAGGAAGCTACGGAAAGAACTCAGGATGAACATAATAAACCAATGCTTGCAGGCTGTATATAATAATTAAGCAACATGAATACCTTGAACCTTCTTCGTATGAGGTCCAGGTGGCGTTAAGGCGCGTTCAGACACGTCACTCATATCAACTCATTCACTCATCCGAGCGATTTGTAGCGTCGTTGTGAACACAAGCTTCAGTACGCTAAAGTAAAGGTAAAGTCAACCTTGACTGTACCTCCCCTGGGAAACTCACATGCATTGGTGCTACAAATAGTCATTACAATTTTGACCATCGGTTACGTTTTCTCTGCAAGTGTCGTTAGGCAAGTTACAGTTATGTCTTCAACTTTAAACAACTAAAAATCAGAAAACAGTGCACTTCTCTGCCATTTGTAGGGAACAATAACACATTGGACAAGGGATGAGTGAACGTATCTGAAGTATAAACGCGGCCCTACTCGCACCTCCCATCTTGTGCAGAGGTGATGCCACACTGTCGTTGCCAGTGAAAACGTTAGTAGAGAGCTATCTTTACATTGTACTTAACCGGTTACAGATGGTTTATCTGAAACTTTCACTAAGTACGAATCTAGGAAATTTCCTAATTTTTAGGCTTCAACGCTGGTAGTGTTCTCAATACGACGGAGAATTTTGTGGTACAACCTTGCACCCCGAAAGGCAAAGCTAGAAGAAACTCCTCTCCCTTCAGTAATGAATGTATAAAAGAGGCGTACGGTATGAAAAAGTTTTAAGCATCGTGTTTAAGAAGCGTGGAGACATGATCAAACCAAAGTTTTTTTTATGAAAGGGGAAAGGGGGGGGGGTATAACCTTCGGTAACTATTGCTGCCTAATTTTGAGACTGTAAAAAGTTCAAAAATGAAGTTGAAAAATAAATAATCAAAAATTCTTTCACTCTTTTAGGTTTTCTCTCCCGCAGTCACTGATGGTAACGGGGTCAAAGGCCAGCAACACTCGGCTGCTGGATAGCAGTGTCTCAACCAATTTCCTTCTCGCAGTCAAAGCGGGTGGCAAACCAACAGCTTCAACACCTACAAGCACACGATCGGGCTAGAACCGTCGAACATTTAGAGAGATAATACGAGAAGTCCGGCAACGCCTTAGCATACATATACCAAAGGCGTTAATGCAATAGTCATACATGCCTTCATAATAGTCAGTGCAGGTATGAAATTTGGTAGAAAATTTGGCTTGGCATTCCAGAAGAACGGAAAAAAATTTGTTGCCCGAGTCAACATTTTCGATCCTGAAATTGAAAAGGCATGGCAAGAAATCGGACACTGTAATTATCACCTGCGAACGAAGTGAGAGAGGTGATGTTTTTGTTGGAGATTTAAGTATATATGATTTATATACATTTGTCTGTCAACACAAAAAGTAGTCGAAGGAGTTGAGCAATGTTCATAATTCTTTGTAGGGAGTTTGTAGGGTTGACCTAGATGTGACCCATGCCAAGAAACTAAGCCTAGCTGGCCATCAAAAATAATTGCGTTGAATTAGCTCCCACCGCAGCAGATTGTCTTACGCCACAAGGCGTTCTATTTTTCCTGTGTTATTACCGAAGATCTACTCAGGAATTCGGGCTGTGTCCTAACTTTGTTCATCAAAATACGTTGAACTTGCCCCTACTGAGGGTGATGGTCTTACGCCGCGAGACGTTCTAGTTTGAATTTAATAGGAATTCATTGACTGCGGGCATGTGGACTCCGACCCCTGAGCCATTGCCCGCAAACACCGTTTTTCTTTTTTTCTAATTTTAACCAATTAAGTGATCGCGATGGCAGTCTCGGATTTTTTTTATGCTATTTTTTTTTCATTTCAGGATCGAAAATATTACTTGAGAAACAAAGTTCGTTATCGTTCTACAGGAAAGCCAAATATTGGCTCGCGGAATAATCACGGTCACGAAATAAAACCCCCATTAAAATTTGTTGGGTATTTCACCAGTAATTTGTAGAGCATTTCATTAGCTCTCTATGCAGTTCAGCTCGTCACAGACCCAGAATTATTACCTCTGTACATAGTTCAGCTTGTCAGAGACCGAGAATTATTACCTCTGCACGCTTGTCAGGGTTCCAGAATTATTACCTCTCCACGTAGTTCAGCTTGTCAGAGGTCCAGAACTCAATGTTCTTGTCCAAGGGTTTGATGTCCTTCTTCCGGTCGCTCTCGGGCCGGTAGGCGCACACCATGCCGTTGTCGGCGTCACCGAAGAATCGCAAGGTGGGCTCTCCAAACACAAGCTCAGCCCCTGGGAAAATAAATAACTAACGTTTACCAGATAGCAGAGATGGTGAATTACAAAGAGGAGTCAAGATAAAAAAAAAAAAACAGTTTATTTCTGGTACCAGAAGTTGCAGCGGGCTTGTGGTTCTTGTGTTGCGTGATGCTCCAGGCTACGAGTTCAAGCCTCCATTGCCAAGCAGACAAGCTAGGGAATGAGTTCAAGCCTCCATGCCAAGCAGACAAGCTAGGGAATGAGTTCAAGCCTCCATTGCCAAGCAGACAAGCTAGGGAATGAGTTCAAGCCTCCATGCCAAGAAGGCAAGCTATAGGAAATGAGCTCCAGCGCTGAACGCAATCAGCCAGAATCCGGTTAACGTGTTGCCGTGGGGATACAGACCTTTGCCAGCAATTGGAAGGGTGAGAAAACAGTGCTGTAACACAGAACCTTTCATTGATGGCGCCATAAATTAGACAATTATTTGTGGTCTAAGGCCAACGGTTTTATAGAACGAGAGAACAGCAACATTTCACCACACTGGCCTGTTTTTGCGTTCACAAAATGTCTATAATATTAATAGCGTTGTTCTTTTGTTTGTTTGTTCGCTAGTTCGTTCGTTCCTTTGTTAACTTGTGTGCTACTTTCTTCAATAATAGATAGAAGAAAATTGGAGCGAATAGTTTTAAAGCTCAGCAGCTATCATCGGTCAAATAGCTGGAAGAAAGTCGGTAAAATCCTCAAAATAAAGTGAATCTGGGAACATTACGAAGCTAACGTAGGTATCTATGATACAGCGGGGATCATCAATCGAATGCAACAGGGCAAGGTCTTTCTAATAATTATTTTGATGCACCTGAGCTGTTTTGTGTCAGCGCGTTATGCAGGGGCCACACTAGGCATTTACACAGACAACTTGATGCAAGGATGCGAGACTCGCACGTCATTGATGCCACGGTATCTATGCTACCGATTTTAAATATACATCGAACTGGCTCGCCAGCGGCTCATCCTAGCAACCAGTTGGGAATAGAAATGTACATGTGGCCCCAGCATTTGAATCGGTACCATTGTTTGCCGTTACCGTGGGAATTCCGCCATGGTGCAGATATCGCAATCAAGTTTCTTTCCTGCGTTTGGAGATCGATGACGAGGTGGCAGAAGAAGGCTCAAGAGAAATCCTTATATCCCTTTATTATCACAATGCATTTCTTGCCACGTTGGATATTTCGGCGATCCTGTTCCCTTCTGATGGAATTCAGTACGTAATAATTAGACCATATTGCAGAAGAAGGCTAAATTTTGAATAGGGTGCTTATAGTTATTGATTGACAATGAATGCAGTTCTTGTTCTTCCAGCTTCTCTTACAGTTCCTGTAAAGTCTGACATTCATTACTTCTCTGTGCATCGAAATCATATTTTCTGTTGGTTTACGATGTACAAATTGGCAGAAAATCAGTGAGGCGTGGAGGAACCGATTTATTCCGGTGTAGTAGACGAAGTAATTCTATATTCAAGCTTCTTGGATGCGGAAATTTTTGGTCTGCTAAAACTATCTCACTGTGTATTCTGGATACGCAGCGGAAATGAAATTCAGTGATGTTTCAGCGCTTACTAACTCAGTTAATTTTTTTTTTTTTTTTTTTTTTTGCATATCATCTAAAGGGGGGAAGGAGTGGGCTGCAGACGACTTGAAGTGTACTGCTCAGAAGAAAGCACGTATCGCTTACGATGATTTGAGTTGGCTGTCGTAGCGTTTTCCTCTTTATGTATTTTAGTAAGAAAAGTACAATCAATGAAGAAGTGTCATCACGAATTTCTTGTGATGCAGAAGAAGCAAGTGAAAGGAGAGAAGATTCCCCACCGGCCTATATCAAGCAAATACATTGACGATTATTGCGTGAATTTTTTCACTCGCGAGTCCACTATCGCATTAATTAAACAAAGCAGAATAATGATGGGCTATTGATCAGTATCCACGGGTCCCGAAAGAGTGAGAAAAATCGAAAACGCCGACAAAAAATTGAAATACTTAAGATTATGAAGGGCTATATAATACCTGTGCTACGGGAATGAGAGCTTAGAAAAGGTGTTTAAATACATTTGAGAACAATGTAAGAAGCACCGTCATGTTTCTGTCTTTGTCAACACACAAGTGTCAATTCTTTAATGACGTAATAAATTCGTGATTACTTTTAGTGGTGAAATGAATATACAAGAAAAGTTTAGGGAGATTTAAGGTACACGGACAACGTAATGAAAGACAAGAGTTTAAGCGGCGTTGGGTTAAATTAGAAGCACTACCTCAGGTTAAACTTTGGTAAGTGAAACCCTTTACCAATTGTAGAATATCCACGGGTCCCGTAGACGACAGATACCTCCATAGGAGGACAACTATCCCCACATGAGGTTAACTACCCACTGGGAGCACAACTACCTCCAGGAGATAAATATCCCTAGGTTACCTTCAATGCAAAGACATGAAGGCCATTTCAATTGTACAGTATCTTATCTACCGCTTTGGTTTCTTTCGCAACTTATTGTATTCGCTTTGCTTGTGGCGCTCGACGTTCTTAATAGGCCAGCCAGATACATAGTTTGGATCTTGGAGTGAAGATTCTGATGGAGCGCGAGCTGAAGGGAGAGGAGAAGGTGTCAGGCGAGGAGGTTCTAATATAGAGAAGAGCGCACCCTCTCTATTTATCCTATGGGAGCGTTGTGAGTAATCTTTTCCCTTAAACTGGCTGAGTGGCTTATCCAATCGGAGAGCGACATTGTCCCATGCAGCCTATATAGGAAGGAGTCCTGAGCTCAACTTTTTTCTAGCTATTAACCATCGATGAAATTCCGAGCGGATGGAAGTACATAAAGGAAACTTGTATCATGTGTACCATCTGATGATTTAAGTAACAGGGTGAGCACTGGGATATAAATCTTCAGACACGATTGTTTTTACAAAAATATTGAAGAACTACCTGTCTGTATCTTCCTTAATCATATGTGCTGACCACTGCCACTTCAGAAACTTTAAGGACTCCAAACGCCAGGTTAGATCACGTAACAAAGCCATGTGTTTACTCGCCCAGAGAGTGCTTGGGCTTACTCCTTGGTGTCAGGCACCAGGCCCATGCCCTTCTTCAGTTCTCCACGTCTCATAAATTCTAGATTTTCAATTCACCAACGAAGGCGATCAAAATAGCCCTAGGTATCTTGTATACCAACCCTTTTTAAGTTTCCGCCCCGCCGTGAACGTTTATTTTTTTTTCTCGTTGTCAAAACTTGCGAAGAGATTGTGCTAGCAAATTTCTCGTGCTACCTTGTACTGGTATCGTGCAGGTTATTCAACTGCTCCATAAAACTGGCTGTCAGCCAGTCACTCAGCCAGCTTGACTGCTGAAGTTTTAAATTCAAAGGTTTCAGTTAATTAAGAGTGGAAGAGGTTGCAGGTACGGCACTTAATAGAGCTTAGAAATGTATGCATAGATAGAAAAACACTGCAAGAAGTACTGTTGTATGCAAGATTCACAGGTGAGAGGTTAGAGTCCGCTAGGCGAGGTGTGTTTCGGTAAACGGGGGTCGTCAGGCGGACGTTAGATTAGACGGGGTTGGATAAATTACAGGAGCACTAATTAATCGTAGAATTTCCGAGGATCCCGCTAGTATAAAGAAATACACGAAGCGTTTTATCAAAATAAAATTCGATCGAGGGCCTGCGCTGCCAAAAATGACAGAGAGAACTTTCATTTAACTTTTGTTACTAATATGCATGTAGAGGAAAATGCTACCAGGACCAACTCAAATCATCGTAAGAGATGCGTGCTTTCTACTGAGCAGTACACTTCAATTCGTCTTCAGCACACTCCTTCCTTCCCTTAGATGAAATGCAAAAAAATTAATTACATTAGCAGGCACTGAAAAATCACTTAATGTAATTTCTGCTGCGTATCTAGAATATATACTGAGATAGTTTCAGCAGAACAATATTTTTGCACCCAAGAGGAAAATCCTTCGTTAAAAAAGACGGCAAGTTGGTACAGATACTGACTACGTCTACAACACCGGGAAATATCACTTTCTCTGCGGATCGTTCATTATCTATTGAATGTGTACATCGTTAGTAAGAAAATATAATTTCGATATAGAGAAAAAGTAATGAAAATCAGACTCTACGGGAACGCCAAGAGAAGCTGAAAAGCAAAAAGTGCATTCAATGTTAATGTTGATAAATATTCCCAATGTAGCCATCTTTTCAACCTTGTCTAATTAATGTCTACTGAATTCCATCAGAAGGGAACAGGATCGCCACAGTCTCCAAAGTGGGCGGAAATACATTCAGATAATAAAGGTATAAGGAACTCACTTTTGCCTTTTGCAGTCTGGTCACCAATCTTCATGGAAACACGATTTGATTACGAAATCTGCAACCTGGCCTATTGTACGCCCATCTATTTCCTTAAGGACGGTCACGAAATAACAAAATACACCAAACGTTTAATTACATATATGAGGATACCTTCATTACAAATTTGCTACAGAAAGGTACGATACAAAAGCCCACTAAAATTGTCATATTAGACAAGTACTCCCTCTCTCAATTCATCTAAGCAGCACATTCGTCCCCAGCTTAGAAGTAGTACCGAAATGAATAAATAAAATAAACATCATTGGTTATCTCGTATACAATGGCACTGTGGATGTACCTACCGAGGTATGTAGACCTGGCATAGACCTGGCCGTGTGAAGAAGTATTCCGTGATGAGCGTCAATTTGTCATCCCTCGCCATGTTTCAGCTTAATTCTTTTATATTAGCAAGCAGCAGAACATTACTGAATTCAATTTATTCCACGTGGCGCATCCTAGGCATTTAAAACCCTCCGTCAAAGAAAAACTGCGAGCTGAAATAAATACGTTTCAAAGAGATCGATGACCAGCTTGCAGAAGATGGCAAGGTGGGATCCTTATCCCTTTATCTGAATGCACTTCTTGCTTGAAATCGAAACAAATATATTTGCAGCTTCTCTTAGCGCTCCCGTGGAATTTGACTTTATAGCTTCCTCCACACTTCAAAACATATGTCTTCTCTCCCTTCAAAATGCATAAATTCAGTAGATGATCGACAAAGCCCACAGCAAGTGATAATTTTTTTTACTGGGCAAACACAATTATTTTTTTCTAGCTTGCTGTTTCTCTTTGACGAAGTAGTTTTCACTTCAAGAGAAAAACTTAGATGAACTGAAGGTTAATCCTTCGGCATCTAGGATACACATTGGGGAATTGAATTGTATTCAATAATATTTTCTGACTGATAATTGAGCATTTTTCCTCATGTGACCTATGGTGGGAAGCGATTGTGCTTCAACGATGAATTGAAAAAGAGAGTACTTTTCCTTCATGACATTTTGAGCCGACTGTTGTACTACATCATTCAGTAACATTAGGAACAAAAGCATGTTAAATGAAAAAGGGGTCTTCAGTAATTTCTCGCTGCCATTTTTGACAGCGCGGATACTCTAATAAATATATAAACAAATAAAACCGCGACGGTGTTTATTGGTGATGATACGATTTCATTTTATCGAAATTTTTCCCCAAGAGAAAACGGCTCCGTCATAAGAAGAACACGAGGAAGAAAAATAATTGCTGCACCATTGCTCCGTGAAACATCCCTTCTCTTGTGCTACGTTGTTCATCTACTGAATTTTTATGACGTGAATTGAGAGTAAATATGGTTTTAATTTATGGAAAAAGTTTTGCTATCGCCTGCAATCTGGTCTATTTTCCCCCATCAGTTTTTAATGAAGCGTCACAGGATAACTACAGTCTTCAACCTGGCCTAATTTTCGCTCATCTTTTTTCTTAAAGCGTGACAGTATTGGGACAGATAGACAGATGAAGACACATCGGTATTTATTATATTTCACAGAATTATAGTCTCACTCACTCCTGGAAATGTCCAGGAAGACACCTCACAGCCGGACTACTTTTTTTTTTTTTTTTTTTTTTTGACGTTAGATAAGTACAGTGGTTGGCTCGTGGGATCGAACCCTGGACTTTATGTATAGCGAAGTGCAAATAAGCGACTGCTTCGTCAGTGCCCGGCTCGATCCCATGAGCCACCTACGGTCTATACTATATTGTAGTAAGCGGAGCAGGTATAAAAAGGAACATTAGGAAGATACACCCACGACAGCAGAACGGCCTGCGTACCTGACTTCTGTGCTAGAGGTGCCAGAATCGAGTGACCAGCCTGCCGAGTGATCTTTGCAGCACCCGGCATAGTGAGTCGGCAATTGCTTGGTATGCGGAGCTATGTGCGGGCACCTATCTGACCAGAAACGGGAGAGAGGAAGGCTCGGGTTGTTGAACCTTCCGTTTCGGTGCCATAGTTCTTAGCGACCCGTAGTTGGTTGCAGCTGTACTTATATGCCAGTTGACTTATATCTGCAGCACGAACCAGTGCGTTTGGGTTTCCCAATGAAGGGTGCAGTCAAAGTTGACTTTACCTTTACTTCCAACACAGAACGGAAATACATCAACAGTCGGAGGACAAGGGATCGCTTACGCTTCTCGTTGTTGCCTTTGACGTAGAGCCTGATGCGCTCCAGCCCCAGCTCTTGGGTGTAGGTTTTGCCCAACTTGTAGCACACCCACTCGGCCGGCGACATCTCTATCTTCTTGAAGGACTGCGCGATAGTAAACACCAGGAAACACAGCATGAGTAACGGTCTCAATAAGAGACGCTCACGTGACAAAATGAAAGTTGTATTCCGAGTAAGCAGACTGTTGCCAATCAATGTAATGCGTAAAACAGAATGGTAGACAGACAAATGAACTAAGATCAAAATGTGATTTAAATCCTCCTTGTGCCATTCCTCGCAATTCCAGTAAGTTCCATTAAGGTCTGTCCATAATTCGTTGAGTTATGCCGCCAACAGCCAGTAAACAAACAAACCTCGGTAAAACAACTTCCTCAGCAGAGGTTAAGCATAAAAGAAGATGAGGTATATTATCAGCTGTAAGAAATACGCATACGTGTTCTACTTGTACTAACGTGGAAAAGAACGAATGTTTCAAAGAATTAAATAAAAAAAAATACAATAAAGACCTTAGTGTCCTTAATTAAATATACAATTAGGGGAATTAGCGGCATTTGTTTGGAACGGGCCATTGCGCTCCCGTCTTTCCGAAGTTTCCGAAGGGAATTGAGCTGTTAACTAACTCAGAGTGAACATCATGGTGAACCTAGAGTTGACAGCGCTCCTCGTGAAGATTTTTATACCATTGCTTTGAATTGGAGCGTGAAGTACTCCTACAAAGCACCTTTACACATACTGTAACTGCATGGTGCTTTTGAACTTTAACTTTGATATGAAACGCCGCCTTTAACTGGTCTGTTGATAGTCCAATCTGGAGTTACAGCCAAGTGCGATACCAAGTTCAGAACAGTTTTATATGTTGATAATTTTATTACAGGGGATGCATATATAATAAAATGTTTTTATATACTTCCATCTCAACAAAAGACATTCAACAAGTAACTCGCAATGGTTGAAAAAAAAACATAAAACTAAAGAGATACGAAAAGGTACACAAACCAATGCAAGAACAGTCTGGTCAAAAGGCATTCATGCAATGAAAATCTCGTACGAAAATCAGCAAATATGTAAAAAATTAAGACGTACAATGATTCCTAAATTGGTGTACCCAGGCACTAATTAATAGCATGCACTACATAGTGGATGCATCGTTAGCTAAAGAAGTACTCTGAGGACGCTGGGCTAAGTAAAGCAGTATTAACAAGAATTGAAATGGGTCCTTGTAGCAGGAATTCCTTTTGATTATCAACAAACATTGATTATTAGTACCTCTTGACATGCCTATCAGTTACTGTAGATCCGTCCTAGCTTATAGAGGGCCGGGGTGTAAGTTCCGGTGTCTCTTTGGGAATGGGCCTATTGGTTCGTCTACTGCCACCTGTCTAATCTTATCTATAACTTTTACCCTTCTATGCTGACTAGCAATACGTTGCTAACCAAATTTGCAAACGGACAAACAGACTATCACCGAAATTCAACCAGTTTTTGCCCTTTAATATTTCTGACTTTTTTCAAATTTCATGAAGCGGTCTGTCTTCATAGCTAGTTCAGCTATGAAGAAAAGCAGACAAACAAGCAAACAAATGGTTGAAGTGATCAACAATCATTTATTTGTGCGTCATGGTCCATTTGTAGGTACCATGGAATAGTTGTAGTTGATATTTAATGATAACCTGAACATTCAAAAGTAAAGGTAGCGCTGTTAGAAGAAGACACTGTCATTAGCTTTCTCTGTTTTCGTTATTTGTCTTGAAACACATACTTTATGTTACAATATATATATGACTTCATAATCGTAATTAATTTTATTTGCTTGTACAATGTATGGCACACATTGCAGTGGAGGTGTAAAATAAAGAATGTATTAGCATCATCCGAAGAACTAGTGCAGGAAGCACCCCAAGCATATTTGCCAACGCATTCAACCAAAAAGCACTAAAATTATTTGAAACCCTTTATTACAATCATTATCCTATGGTAAATAACAAAAATACAAATAGAAGTCGACACGAGCTAATTAAAATTTGACGTTTCGGGAGTTTTATCCCATTTTCAAAAACCTAATAGAATCTTGAGGATATCTAACAATAAAAATTATTTTATATTTAAGAGGACCTAAAATGTGGTGGTGCTAGCGTTGTGGGACCTAGGGGGCGAATGACACGGTGCGATATGGGGTCCTTATATAAGCGTCGAGCGGCACGGGAAGCGGAGGAAAACGAGCGAGTGCAGTCGGAG
>LQNS02277812.1:3581811-3594176 GCA_001587735.2 Parhyale hawaiensis
CCATGGCTGACGCTTTTTACTCCGACTGCACTCGCTCGTTTTCCTCCGCTTCCCGTGCCGCTCGACGCTTATATAAGGACCCCATATCGCACCGTGTCATTCGCCCCCTAGGTCCCACAACGCTAGCATCACCACATTTTAGGTCCTCTTAAATATAAAAGAATTTTTATAGTTAGATATCCTCAAGATTCTATTAGGTTTTTGAAAATGGGATAAAACTCCCGAAACGTCAAATTTTAATTAGCTCGTGTCGACTTCTATTTGAACCTTTATTACATATTCGTTGGGACTCAAAGTTTTTAGCGTGTCTGTGTATCTGTCCTCCCGTACCCAGGGCTGCTAAAGCAAAGACTTTTTCTAGTATCATAGGTTTTCACAAAAATCCACTGGCAGCCCTAGAAATGGCTCTGTAGAAGGGTGACCGCCGGCCAGTCAAGAAGTGGATGTGTATCAACGCTGCAATTACCCTCCTGAACAACCCCGTTAGAGCACATAAGGGCAGACAAGCAGCTTTATAATCCCTCTGTACTGAAATAGCTGTTCCACAGCCAAACAGCGTAATTGAAATAGAATCCGGAATTAATCAAGAAGGTCGCATGGAAGACCTTGTTCGAAAGGTTTAGCAAGTTCATACCCAACAGTGATACCGATGGATGTTTCCAGTCTGTTTTTTATTGTTTTTTATACAAGGGAACAATCATATCAGAACATCATGCACAACACTGAGTCACAATTATTTCGTAATAGAGGGAGTATATTATTTTGAATGCGGTGGGTAGCGGGCTATGACGTTCAGTCGTAAGTCGGTCGGTTCTAGTTTCCCTATGCCTGGAAAGATACCGCTTATAAGTAGTATATAATAAAACCGTTTCGTACTTTTTGAGGGTAGCTTACCCTTGCGCGTGAACTTCCGGCTTAGGACGGCCCATGCAATTTCGGTGTAGGGGGGGGGGGTCGGGGGAGGGGCGCAAACCGGAAGAGGGCGGGGCTTGTGGAATATACACTACTCTTATGCCATTAGTAAACTACTCACCGAATATCGCTTGACGGTGTTAGTCTTGGCAGAGTCAGAACCCAGCCACCCGAACATGTCGGCTCGGCCCTCAGTGGCGAGCAGCGCGGCCGCCAGGGCGAAGAGGAGGTACGCCAGCGACCTCATGTCAGTTCTCTAAATTATCTGCCGCAAACATCAAACTTTACATTAAAAACTTTACGTTGCCATATGTCACCAAGGGGCCAAAATTGAAGTTTTAGGGTTTTTTTCTTTTCTAGAAAAAAAAACAGACCTTGCCTACGTAACCTTATCCGACGGTTAGAACCTTTTCCTAAATATCCAACTTTTTGGATCTATGCAATTTCGACCCGACGTTTCTAACCCGACTTAAACCGAAACGGGGGGGGGGTTGTACCCGATACGTCAATTTTGGGCTCTTGGTGACCTAACGCCTTGCAAAACAATATACAATATCTGTCACAAACCTTAATTCTAGATGAAAAACTCTATTTTTTATAGGACCTTCTGTATGTATGCCAGAAACAGTGAATTCTAATTGAAAAACGTTAATTTTAGTAATATAATCTGAAGTATTTGCGCAAAAAATTAATCTTAGACGATAAACTTTATTTTTAGCTACTGAATTACCTACTGTGGGTATGCCAGAAACAGTAAATATTAATTGAAAATTTATACTTTTAATGGAAGGATCTACAAAATCTACAACAAGCAATAAATTCTAGATGAAAAACTTTATTTTTATGACGTTAATCATCACTGTATATATATTCATTGGCCTGAAACAGTGAATTCTAACTGAAAATATTACTTTTGATCAAATAATTTATAATATCTACTATAAACAGTTGATTCTAGTTGAAGAACTTTACCATTAGCATATTATCTATCTACTGTGTGCTAGATGCATTGAGATCTAACTGAAAACTTCACTTTTAGTAAAATAGTTACAGCATCTGTCATAAGCAATAAATTTTTGAGAAAAAAAAATACTTTTAGCCAATTAATCACCTGTATATGCCGCAAACATTAAATAACCCAAACCAGAAAAATACACGGAGAGTGCAACCTTCGCCAAGAAATGGTATGATATTAGAAAGACAGACTGCCGAGTACACGATGAGACTGACGGATCATAACCAAAACTTAGTCAACTGTTCCTCGGGACATTGAAATTCATCCATAATGTTACGAGTTCTGTTGGTGGCAGACAGACAAATAGAAGGAACGACAGACGCAGACAAAAATATAGGCTAACCTCTTTGCCGGAGATAAATATCTACCATGAAAATTAAACTCTATATAAAAACCATTACTTTAAGCATATTAATCGTCAAAAGATATATGCAACTAACATTAAATTCGAGGTGAAACGTTTCATTTTTTAAAATTAAGAACCTACATATTATACCACAAACATTAAATCTTAAATTCGAAATGGAAAACTTCACTGTAAGCAAATTAGTCATCAATGTATACCATGCACATTGAATTGTAGGTGAAAACGCTATTTTTAGTGATGGAATGAGGAATGTCTGGCACAAGTGATAAATTCTAGATGGAAAACTTCATTTTCAGTAAAATAATTGACTTTATATTACGACAAGCATTCAATTTCAGACAAAAAAAAATAATATTACGTAGCGAGCTATCACTAAGATGAAATTCTCTATGAAAACGCTAATTTTATCAATGAAATCATCAATATCAGCCATAAATCTTATATTCTAGATTATAACATCACTTTTAACAGAAATACCAACAAAACCAGGCACAAGCACTATTCTCTAGCCAAAAGAAATACCATTTGTCACCTTTAATATATATATCAACTGTGTTTTTGTACTTCTGATGCAACGAATGTATTTATTAAATTTTATAATTAACATAAGGGCCTCATACCTTCCAAATATAAAATCAATGATTTTACTAATTCCTCATTTTCAGAGATTCATTGGAAAAAACGAAATTTAATTAGATATGATGAGTAGTTTCTGATGATAACGAAGTACGTTAGGTTAGATGAAAAGCTTTAGATTAGATGAGGTGCATTAGGTTAGACGACGCTAGGTTAGGCCTGGAAAATAGTTATAGGAATATCTTGAAATTCATCCTTGCTATATACGTATTGGTATGAAGAACATCATCATATAACATGTAAATACGACTACGACAACTATTATTAACATCCTATACTAGTCGGGCAGTAAGTTACGAAAATAATAAATTTTTGCCTATAGCTATATTGGCTGGTTGGATCAAACTTTTACTCGGGTTTCTCTGCTTTCACTGATAGAAACAAAAATCAGTCCTGGCATAGTATGTGGTATGCCTGCCTGGAAGTATGTAAGGTTAGGTTTGGTTAGGCTACGTTAAGTTCATTTTCTCTAGAAAGGGTGCGTTACTTGACATATTCATATATAATGACATGAATCTCGGGTACGCCGCGCACAACACCGATAAAACTATGTCTCTACTAATGCACCCACCGTTATTCGTGGAATCTATACGTATAGGTCGGCACCCGAACTACCGTTTACCCCACTACCTCTCACAACACTAGCAGCCCACCTAGCTTCCAGACTGCAACATTGACTCAGGTGTGGCACAGCGGCAGCTTTGCCAAATGCTCCGGCCAATAAAAGTACACTTGCTTCGAAAGTGCCAAATGCCCAAACCAATCACAGCTCGTCGAAGTGGAGCGGTGCCACATACTCCAGCCAATTAGAGAGCATCTGCTTTGAGAGAGACACCTAGGGTGGTGCGTTGTCCCGGAATACGAACCCCCGCTTGGAGGTAAACTCTAAAAGGGGATAAAAGGGGGGTTTTCATCAGCTTTCGAAAAGTGGGATACCAACGGTAGTGCGCAGTTGAGCTACTTCGTTAGTTTTTACACTATGATACATAAAAAAATGTGGTTCATGTAATAAAATTATAGTGCTTAAAAAAATTCTATGACACTCTTGAATGAAATGAAGCATCTCGGAACTCTGCAGCTCCCAAGCAAAAATAAATGAAATAAAAAACTGTTCTTCCCATACATAGCTGTGTAAAAGATTTATTAATATCTTGGTATTTTAAATACTTTTAGCAACCCAAAGTTACTTATGCGACACCGTTGAATGAATATGTTGGAAAGCTCGCTTCTAAAAAAATAAGAAAAACGAGTTATGGGAAATTAGAAACTTAGTTCTATTGCTCAGCACAATTATCTTACTGTTTTTTTTTTCTCTGAATTGCAAGGAATAGTTTATTCCAATAATAATTCATGATACTCTGGGAGAGGAAATTTTCCAGCTGAACTAGACAGTTGATGTGCGTTAAATATTTAGTTTCCTAGCTCGCTATTTTCTTGCTAAATAATAAATTTTAATTAGCAGTAATTAAGTTTACTTATTTGGAGCGGGTGACGTACAAGGGCAAAGCATGTGCGGAAAAGGTTTCATCTTCACTCTCTGAATAGACCATATACCTATTGGCCATTCATTTGTCTAAAATCTTATAGAACACATTTCCAGAGTTGGGCATTGTTATTCCAGATGGTAAGGGCAAGTTAGCTTGACCGCACACACCCCTACTGGGAAATTCCCATGCACTGGTTCGTGCTGCAGATAGATGTCCTCTCTGTCCCAGCGGAATGCGTGGCTGCAATCGATCACAGATTGTCAAAATCATAGATTCGTTAATTACCGAGTTACGCATTAACAAATCTCCTCATATGAAACAGCATTACGGAAATAACCATACATAATTAGGTGCTCAGTTAATAGTTGACGGTTTTGCAAAAAAAACTCAACACATTTTATGCAGTTGTCTTCGTCTCACAGGAGCCTTTGGACGTAGAGGCACCAACAGGTGTGTCCCTGTACTGCAACAGGGGTATTTATTTTCTAATAATAACAATAATATTAAAATCGCACATCGTTAGTCAAGTTAAACTTGTAATCATCTGGGGAAATTTACAGACGGGCAGGCTATAGGACTTGTTCGATTGGGTCATCAAAATAAATCTTAGCTAAAGCCACTTGGCTTCTCCGGAAATACATACGGGAGCGTTGGTTTCGTCACAAAGAGTAAGACTGAGTCCACGAAAGTCCCGCAGGTAATGATTAAGAGTCAGCGCCTGAAACTTGAACCAAGAGGACGAAGCCAGCGCACCTATCTGAAGATTCGGACAAGTCAAGTCTCAAAAGCTTAATTTCACCAGCCAATCGAACGCGCCCTTAAACTCATTACTAGTTCTTAGCTTGTATAATCACAAATCACATATAGCATATATATATATATATATATATATATGCGCACTACCGTTGGTATCAACATGCGTTGACACCCAGGTGTATTCGTAAGGAATTTTTTATTGATAGTCTTAACCCAAGCTTGGTTCCCTTGGTTCTCTTGAAGACGGGCTGTGCTTAATAGTTCGAAAACTTGGGGTTAAATAAGTAAAATGCCCAGAGAATTATCAATGAAAACTTCCTGAGCATATATCACATTATATATCTTACTTTATGTGAACATACATAGAGAAATAGTATATTCTAGCAGCAGATTTTCATCTAAGAAGGTTCTATTGACGCCCAAAATCATTTACCGTTTGTATTGTTATTTTCTTGTTTATCTTTGGTGTTTTCTGTAAGTTTTTTCTCCTCCAAAGAATTATGGTCTAAAATATCGCTAAAATTCATAACTTTATTATTCAATGTCAACAAATAGATTAAATATATACACATTTATCTACACATAAAAATTATATATATGTAATTTACAGCAAGACGAAATCCCAAACTTCTACGGATTTTCATGCCAATGAAGTTATGGTTTCATACACTTTGCCTGTCTGTGTGTTTCTCTGTTTTCTGTTTGTCTGTTTATCACCCAGATAACTCAAAAAGCTAGAAACAACTTTTCACGAAATTCATTGGGATTGTGAAATATGTTAGGAGGAACAGATGATTAACTTTTGGCGAAGATCCGTCCATCCGTTTGTTTGATTGTTTGTCTGCCTCGTGATTCTTAATGCAGTAACTCAAAAAGTTATAAAGGGATTTTTTGAAATTCACATGAAATGTTAGGTATAGCACGAAGAGTAAATGACCAAACAAATTTTGTTTACTCGTTAGTTTGTTTGTCACAGTCTTTTATTTTATTCTCTTTTAGCACAATAACTCAAGAAGTTATAAATTGATCTTTATGAAATGTACAAGAGTTGTTAGTAATATTAAAAGACATAAATGATAAAATTTTGGTGATGATCGGTTGGTCTGTTAGTGGGTTGACTATTAAATGACTAATGCTTGTCAGAATGTTTGTTAGCAGCCTAATTCAAAAAGTTATGAACAGATCTTCAAGTAAATGACTGAAGCTATTTATAATGCAGTTAAAAGGAATATGTGATTATATTTTGGTGTTGATAGAAAGAAAATCATGGTTTCAGAACCAATTTGAAATTTTCGTTGCTGTCGCCTTGCTTGGCGGAGGAATGCGCTTTCAGAGTGCTCTTTGGTTGGATGTGTGCTTAGATAGGAAGCATTCGATTGAGCGCCACACTAAGCCTTCGAAACATGACTCTTGGTTAGTTAATCTAGAGACTTACAAAACCTCAATCTAGATCAGCCAACTGACAGGAGTTCTGAGCAGACTCAACGTAATCTCGTGAATCTAGCACTTAATTGTAACACAGAGGGATACAGCCATGCTTCTGATGTACTGTAATAGAACTATTGTATGAATACCTTCCTACGGGGAGAAATAAATGTATTTTCTTTCTTTCTTTCTTTCTTTCTTTCTTTCTTTCTGGCCGAAGCATGCAATAAGTCGAGCCTCGAAGATTTAATATCAGCGCAAAATCGAACGTGCCTTGGACGAGGTGTGTTAGGTTAACCTTAGCTGCCATTATAACCATGTTTGTTTATACTCCTCTTTTGATACTGAAGAAATAAATAACTTTATTTCAGTTTCATAGCAATATGCAGGTCTATTTGAGGCACTCTGTTGATCAACGGTATGCATGCTTGTACATATAAGAATTATTACAAAACAAATAGTTAGGGAAGCTTATAGAAGAACATGTAATCAATAACCATAGTAATAGCTTTGTATAAATAAATATTATTACTATTACCTCCGCCAGCCAAGTAGCTAATGTTATTATGCATTTGTCTGTCTCTTTGTTCGTCTTTCATCAAAACGTTATGGATGGATTTTCAATAAATTAACAGGGATTGTTAGGTATGTCAGGACCCAAGGGGAACAGGTTATTAACTTTTAGTAAAGATCCGTTCAGGCGTTCTTTGTTTCGCTGCTTGTTTTTTTTTTGCAACATAGCTCAAAACGTTATTCGCTGATCTTTATGATATTTGCGAAATATGTCAGGAATGCTAAGATAATCATGTCATCGAGTTCTAGCTCTCATCTGTTTGTCTCTCTTTTTTTTTTGTTTGTTTGTTTTTTGTTTTTAAATAACATAGCTCAAAGTTATGAACGGATCTTCATAAAATCTTGCAGGAACTGTTACGAATGTTAAAAATACAAATGAGCAATTTTTTCCGATGATCTGTTCCCCCGTTTCTATGTTGGACTATACCCTAAGTATGTCTTAACATTCGTCAGACTCTAACTGAAAAAGTTATGATCGAAATTGAAGTAAATCATAAGATCTGTTCGGCAATTAATGTTAGAAGGCACAAATTACAAAATCTTCCTGATAATCGAAAAGGAATCTTGGATTTGGGACCAATTTCAATCTTTCATAAGCACTGCGTAACTTGGCAGAGATATGCGCTCTCAGGGTGTTTCTCTAGTTATTTTTACCTCAGGTAGTCGACTGAAAGTATGTTCGATTGGAGACCGAGATTAAGCCTTTGGGGCATAGCTTGGTGAAAACTGTAGAAAGAAACATTGAACCATGTGGCAAGTGTTAAATGCAACGAAGGTTGCTTAAAACTCTATTTTAAGGAGCGACGATGAGTTTGTAGAAATAACTAACGTTAACAGATTAGGGGTCAATGCTTCAAGTTCAGTTGAACGGGTCAAAGCCTGCGAACCTGTCTGCAATTTCTGACAAGACAATTAAGCTTCGTGGGCTTAATTTCAGCACCCAATCGAGCATGCCCCATATCTTTGCACGTTTTCTAAACGTTCCTGTAAGATTTAAATATGCATATTTTACGCGGTAGAATCTCATTGCATATTCATTGCAGTATCTCACGTTCAGTATATACACAGCGTATTTAAGTAAACTTCCCACCGCCAGAGGTCTCTATGCATGACACTATTCATCGAAAATTCAATTTTGTAATCATATTCCCAGCTTTAAAGCACCTCATTAGCTAGGATTTATCATAAATAAACTGCATCTTTTGAAAACTGAAGTGTAATTATTCGCCACCAAAGTGAATGCCTATATTTAATTGAGTGGAGTAGGTTCACAGAAAACTAACATATACCACATTTATCGCTAATATTATTTTGAAATAAATTTTGAAAAACATGAATGTATTAAATACTCATGTTTATATCAAATACGCACTGAAACTTTATGCCATTTATACCTTCAATTTAAGTCAGTTTAGTAGCCACCAGATGGCGCTTTTCCTTGAATAACATCAACCCTCAAGTTTGACATTTCCACTCACAGCTTTGAACATGCGAGAGACACGTCGACTTAAGGCCACCCGAGTGCCAGCGAAGCGTTCCCTCGAGGGAGCAAACAATACACGTGTTACAACAGGGGCCCCAGCCCCCTCTGGGTCGCCCTGGACCCCCCAAAATCCGCCTCTTCGCTGCAAACTGTATCAACAAATGAAATTATCTCCAGAACACCTGTGGAACTGAGCACCTCAGTTCTAGACCAGCCCTGTCTTACGTAGGCTGTACTGAAGTGTTACAGGTGAGGGGGTGTTTT
Organism: Parhyale hawaiensis; assembly: GCA_001587735.2. Classification (NCBI taxonomy): domain Eukaryota; kingdom Metazoa; phylum Arthropoda; class Malacostraca; order Amphipoda; family Hyalidae; genus Parhyale; species Parhyale hawaiensis. Next base: position 3,590,730 of record LQNS02277812.1, read on the forward strand.
TCTGTGAGCTAACTTCGTAATAGAAAATTTGACTGAATTTTGTAAGTTATTTTGTTAACTAAGTAATGATCTTCACCATGCTTCATAAAATGCTGTGTTGAAATTATCGTCTTTCACTTGGTAACTTGTCACTACTTTGTGAAAAATTTAACTGAGATTTGGTGCGGCTTTTTCTTTACTAACTAGTTTGTAGAGACCGTAATCGAACTCTGTAAGTTTTACTGCTGCCTAAGCACTTCATATATTTTAGTGAACTCTGTGTATCTGTGAATTGACTAAGAACTTCTTAGAAAACCTACCTGAACTCAGTCAATTATTTTATTATCGTTATCTGTTTTTCGAAATACATACCAGAACTGTGTGTGTCGTTTTCTTCTCTTAGGAGATACGACCGAACTTGAGCTGTCTGTTTCTTCTCTAAATTCTTAATTTTCTGTCTGTGTGCGTCTTATAATTGGCCAACTGCTTAGTAGAAGTGTAATCAACTTTTGTTAGTCTTTTTTCCTCCCTAAATACTTAATAGAACAGCCTACTAAACTTATTGCTTCTTTTTCTGCGCTAACTATAGTGTGCGCCTGGCTTTACTCCCTCTCGATACAAAATAAAAAACCATAGCGAACTTTGTGTGTTTTTCTCCGCTAACTTCTGAGTAGACCATTCAACGGAGCTTATTTTTTAACTACTAAGTCGAATAGCTCAGTAAATTTATCACGTATATTACTTCAGTCACTTCCGTGCATACTGACTACAGCGGAAAGTTCTATATTTATTTCATCACTAAATGCTTCATAAAATTTTATTGAACTTTCTCTGTCGCTTCCTTCAACATAGGATAGGATATTTAATTGAGCTTCTTTTTTTTCTTCACTAACATTTTTATTGTTGCATGTAATTTGATTTGGAAACAATAAAGGTGTTAATAAGAAGAGCCAACTTCTAGTTGGGCTCTAGGGACACTTTGCTCATGTGTAAGCTTTAAAAAAAAAATAATAAATAACTGAGTAACGTTGTAATGAATTTTGTTTTAGCTTTTCGGGTTTAACTGTATTCACCATTGTGACCATTTACGCAACTGTCTTGCTTCACTCTTTAGACCTGCCAGCCAGATATTGCTCACTGAAAAAAGTTCTTATCTAAATATTCACATTCAGTATTTCGTATTATGCACCATCTCAGTTTTTAATTGTAGTATTTGATGCTTAATTACACCTAAATTTACAGTTTCAGTGTTTCGTATTTTATCTTATTTCGATTTTTTATTGTAATATTTGATATTTAATAGTGCCTAAATTTTATTCTTTACTGTTGCACGGGATATCTAGTCTAAATTTTCAATATTAACATCATTAGTATACGATGTTTTATACTATCTAATTTTTCAATATTAGTATTTGTTGTGTTAATTCTATCTAAATTTTCGTTGTTGATATTTTAGTTTTATCTTGACTAAATCTTCAATATTAGCATTCGACGTTCTATCCTACCTAAATTTTCAGTAATGGTATTCAATGAATTATTCTGTCTAAATTGTCTATCTGGTATTTTGTGTTTCATCTTATCTAAAGCGTGAATACCAGTAGAGAATATTTTATAGCGTCTAAATTTTTTATTTCAATGTTTCGTGCTTAATTTTATTTAAATTCTCAATTTCAGTCATATATCTCTTTCGTTATTTACGTCGAGCTGAATGGGGAGCAGTAACCTATTGCCATGTTCTTACCACAGTCAAATGAACAAATTTCTTTATTAGGTTCGCTTGCGAATGCGTTGCAAAATTCTTCTAAATACCACAAGACCATAAAGCTCTTCAACTGCAAATACACTCTAAATCTGAAGAAAAAAAATCTAAAATTTAATTAATGCGTGTCATGATGCTACACGCCTTTTTTGTGAAAATAACTATTTTTTCGTTTTAGCTTACAGCCAAATACTTTTCCTTGAATGATAACAACACATGTTTGCAATGATTGTAGCGACATCAATCTTATCCCCGCGTTAATTTGATAATAATACACTGTTTGTTGATGTCTACCCCCCCCCCTCCCTCCCGATTTTAAGGATTGGAAAAGACAAAAATCGCAAGTTGAGACAATAAAAGTCGGGCCTCAAATCAAGAAGAAATAAGAAACCGCAGGCACTTCTTGACTTGTTTTTTTTTTTTATGACTGAATTCACACTCCGTTAGTTGGCATTTTAATCCCGCTAAATAAATTATGTTGTTGCCAGAGTTTTCCAATGGGCCTGCCTGTACGTTGCCAAGATAACTCAAGAAATTATAAACGAAATTTTGTAACTTTACAGGGATTGTGTGATTTGTCAAGAGACTCGTAGTATTAACTTTTATGGGAGAAAGCGCCCTCAGGAAGACCTGTAGGTTACTTTAGCATTAGCTAAATCTTTGGGATGTTCTTTCTCTTCTTTCAAAACTTACTAGTCCGACGCATGTCGATCCTGTGTGTGAACCCCTTGCATGGGTTCCACTTTTCTATCGACATTCTCGATGTCCCTTCCTGTTTCCTCTGTTTGATCAGTTCAAATGCAGGCGTAAACTACTCAAAAATATTGGAATTTACTTTCAGGCGTTGACTTTCTGCCATTTAATCTCAAAACTTTGACAAACTCACTCTAGCTTCGTAAAATAGAGCATTTAGCCCGCTTAATTAACCTCATGGAGTCGCTTCTAGCACTTGCATTATAGTCCAGGCTCTAGGGGGTGTCTGTGTACATTTCTCTTTCACGGCTCTACCATATATTTTCCTATTCCATATGATGAGGACCTTAAAAAAGTTGGGTAGAACATTCGCAGCTGGTACTTTGTTGGGGGGCACAAAATTATCAATTTTCCATTGATTGTTCTGAAACTTGCTCAAAATATGTATTCTTGAAAAAGAAACATATTTTATTCATACAACTTTTTTTGATTTAGGCCTTAGTTTTTAGATAATTGGGATTATATATATATATATATTTTGGAAATTTCAAACGAATAAAACTCAATGAGTTTTCGTTCTAGAATAAAAACAGTTACAGTTTTGGAATCCTTGCGGCATTCCTAAACAAACTAAAGAGCTGGATTCTCCATTTTCTATTTCATTGCGATCACTAACTAAAATATAGGGAAAAAACAATTGAGGGAATCAGTTTCGAGCTGCGATAAAAAAATATTATGAGGGTAAAAATGGAGAACCTAACTGTATAGTTTTGTTAGGAATGTTCCAAGGAAACCAAAACTGTAATTGTTTTTATTCTAGCACGAAAACTTATTGAGTTCTATTCGTTTGAAATTTCCAAAATATACATATATATTTATAGAGGAGTTTTTTTTCAAAGTCTTCTGGGTTTTTTCATTTTATTTGACCCCAAGCTTTCGAGCTATTGCGCATAGCCCGTCTTCAGGGGAACGAAACTTCAAATTCCGTCAGCAGCACGAAGTTGCAAAGTATAGAG
>LQNS02277812.1:3966421-3977817 GCA_001587735.2 Parhyale hawaiensis
CTAGTCGTCAGCTCCAGCCAGGAGGAAGGACTTCCCGCTAGGCATAGGGGGAAAGAGGAGCGAGCATTCTCGCCAGATGCGAGAAGGCAGCAGAGTTAGGGAGAATTTCCTGACAGTAGATTCGCCCATCCTGTGTTATGCGATGTGTTTTGCTCTGTCGCCTTCCGATTATATTGGGCTTCACGACCCCTGGGATACCTCAGTGACTTCCACAGAGGATGTTGCCTCTGGCCACGATCTTGGCTGAAAAGGTTAGTTTGTCAGGTTAGGTATGTTTTCTATAGCCTACCTTCTGACCTTTCTGCTCCGCGAGGTGGGCCGCCGGATGGTGGTAAGCGACTCCTCCCGTGGGACTCCCATCTGCCATGGAAGGGACTCGCTAAACGCAAATGGGTGTTCCTTTCTTCGGTTTTGTTCTTTTCTCCTTCTTCGTCTCACGGAGATGCTTTGCGCCTTATTATGTCAGTAGTAACACGGTGACCACTTCTTGCATAATAAAACTCGTATGAGATTTGTATCACTTCTCAACGTTGTGGTTACGGCTTTTACCGAGATCAATATCTTAGATCGCTAGGGATTGGAAATAGCGAGGAATTATCAATGTAATAGTAATAATAATAATTTGTTTAAAAGGGGTTATGGCATTTGTACGTGATTCAGCATTGTGTGGTACATAATAAATTCCCTCAGGGAGCATAAGGTGGGCACTAGGGTTAGGTTTGCTTATTCTATTAAGTGGGGACCCTGTAGGTTACCTTTGAGCCAGGCCTTCGGACAGTCTGTCTTTCTGCCATCTATCTTTGCTTCTGCGCTCCTACTCCTACTGATATATTTTTTTCTTCAGTTTCTTGTTTGTTTTCGACTTGCTCATCCCATGCGCTTTGTTCTTATGTGGGAACACCGTTGTACTTGGGTTCTATGTTTCTTTTGGCATACTATGTGTCTCTTCTTTTTCCGCTTGAGACTTGAGCTAACTTAACTTTCATGTTTATGCTTTGTTGAAATCCGGCGGTTCGTTAAATTTAAAAAAAATTATCCATGAAAAATGGGATGAATTAACTGCGGTAATGAGAGGACACGCGAGCAGTGGCGACTCGACGAGGAGGCTTAAGGGGAGGGCGGCTTTAACCTCCCAACGATGAGCCAAGCCCCGCCCACCCACTTTTCAAATATTGCTACCATGTGACCAACGTACATTTATCCCGCAGCAACGTGAAACCCCTCTACATATTACTCCCTGTCTGTCCAACAGGTCGCTACTACGCAGATCTGCTCAAGCACGAAAACGTGAAGCTCGTCCGCCTCCGCAACTTAGAGAAGGTTGACGAGTAAGTCTTGTATACTGTTAACCCATTCAATTGAATAGGCGGCAGTAGACGGAACCAACAGGCCCATTCCTAGATAGTAGCTGGAACTTACGCCCCGGCCCTCTTTGAACTATTGCCATTATGTCAGGTAATGTGTAGATCACAGGCTAAAGAGAAAGAGAAAAAAAAACATAAAAAGGCTATGGCAGCCTAAGACGTAAAGCACGATTAGTTGCAGCAGACTGTGGAGGACTCTGAGACGTTCGTTTTAGTAGAGGCATGACTGATAATGGCTCACTGTGGCCTTTGAAGCTTTGACCGTTGAGTTTATAAATGTGTACAAAGGAAAGAGTTTGTAATTGTGGAGGGTGTTGCTCCCTGTGTTGATCAAGACAGTTTTTGAAAGCGTTAATTGCTGCTGCACCTACAACTTAGGAAGGCAGCGCGTTCCTAAATCTCACTATAAAGTACGAGAAAAACCGCTGGTTTACGTTAGAATTTTGACCGTTGTTTTGTAGGCGATCATCGACTTCTGCATCATAGAGTCCCGTTGTAAGCTCGTCTTGTAAGCCATTCTAGTAGCTACTTGAATATTTTTACTAGTAGCTCCTGAGTCGTCTTTACTTCAAAGCTATGAGTCCGATTTACTGTACGCGACACCCGTATGGCTTGTTCTGCATCTGAGGTATCAATTTTGTTGCTGTGCGTTGGATTTTTTCTTTGTTGTCGATATCGTTGCTCTTATGTGGTGACCAGAACTAAATTCCATATTCTAAATACGGGCAAAATTGCGCTTTGTACAAAAGGATGAATATGTCCTTTGATTTGCACTCGAAATCCTGGTAGTGAATCCCAGTACTCTGCCTACCATTTTCACGCTGTTGTCATCTTCTGAATGTGTTGCGATGTGTTTGTGGTAGTTATTCCAGGGTCACTTTGTTTGGTGATGACTGCTAATTCATTCCGTTCATTCCCAGTCGGGCCGAAGCGTTCTTGGTTCCAACGTGCATTATCGAATATTTGTCAACTTGAAATACGTCTGCCACGTTACGGCCCATTCTATGAGCCGGTTACTGTTTTGTCTGACACGGCAGAATTGCATACGTTAGTGTCATGGCATAGTTTCTCCGGATCGATAGCCTTAATACAAATTATGAACATGAGTGGGCCAAGCACACTGCCTAGAGGAAAATCAGATGAGACCGGCATCCTGTCTGTCACTTCTTTCAGTTTCATTGACCCTTGCTCGGATCCAAAGTAAATAGCCTCCAATTTTTTCATTGATGAGGAACATTGTCGATTGACTTTTTTGGAGGTCTAAGTAAACGAGGTCCGCTTCTTCTGTTGCTGACTTCCATAACATTTAGAGAAAAGTCTAGTAAGGTAAGCAACTTCCCCTATCCCAAAAGCCGTGATAGTTGTTGGATGTCGAACTAATCCGTTTGGTCGGTGCTTCGTGCCCTGGTCGGTCAAGGTTTGGAACTTATTGCCGGTCGTATTGGTGTGCAGTCGTTTAAATCAGCTGTTAATGGCTTTTTGCTGGATTTCCTTAAGCAGCGTTTCGGGCTTCCCGGTGTTGCAAAGTACCTACTTCATTTGGGTTGTACTACCTGTCCGTGGGAGTTCGAGCGTGAAGTTTTTATAATTAATAATAATAGTCGTTCTCACTGTCAGAAATGTGCTGGTGTATTCTCAGGTCGTGAGTGACTTACTTCTTTCGAAGGCGTTTGATGGTTTTGCTGGTAACTGAGGTGAGATTAATTGAACTCTGGTTACTGGGGCTCTTCATATCTCCCTTTTTGTAAATGTAGGTCACTTTGGCGAGTTTCAATTCCTGCGTAACCTTCCCTGTGCTTAGAGTCCGATTGAATATGTCGAGCAGTGACGCTGCGATGACTAGAGCCATTACCCGTGGAACACGAGAAAGATAATTCGAGTCAGTGAATTTTTACACATTAAGCCTAGGTGGGTCAACTCTGGGAGGACTTCATACTTCGTAAAAACTTTTGTCTTAGGGAGCTACTGCCATCGGTACTCGTTGCGTAATATTCGTAACATTTTCAACAGTAAATACTGATGTAAGATACCTGTTCAGCATTGTAGCTTTCTCTCTTCGGTCATTGGTGATTGCACTATTGGATCTTTAGAGCGGACCTACGGTTTCTTTGTTGAGCTGTTTTCTGAGTTAATAATTGGAGAATGCCTTTTTATTGCGTTTTGCCTTAGTAGCTACGGAAACTTCTTTCTCCCTTATTGTAGTCCTGACTTTTCGCTTCCTTACATACACTTATGTGATTGCACCTGATCTTTTTGATTGAATTACGGTTCCTTTGCTGACAGGCCATGCACTTCTTTGATAGTCAAATTCATTTAGAGTAGAGCATTGTATCTGTAGATAGGATCTTTTTGTTTGTTTGGATGGGTCGTTCGGCGGCAGCCAAAATGGTAGTCTTCAAAACATTGTTCAACACTGCAGTTACTTATAAGAATTTCGGAATCATATGCCTATACAGTACTTCATTTCCCATATCTATAGCAAATCTGCTCGCCGATAGTCTGCTTGTTAAGAAACAAGTCGTATGAGTGTCGCCTAGCTATATGAGCTGGGTCTGATCTGTCGAGCAAAGACGACTCAGGGAGCAACTAATAAAAACTTTCAAGTATTTGAACGGCTTCAATGACGTACCTACAACGGGACTCTTTGAAAGAGACCTTAATGATCGCTTGTGAAACAATGGTCAAAAACTCAAGCATAAAGCTCGAAGAACGACCTTAAGTCAGCAGTTCTTTCCGTACTTCACGGTCAGCTTTTGGAATAGACTACCTTCCGATGCTGTTAGTGCGGAGTCAGTCAAACGCGTTTAAAAATCGTCTTGACATACATTGGGAGACACATCCTCCACAGCTAAGAACTCCTCCTCCAGTAGTCGCAAACTCTTAACAGCCAAAGCTTCTGAGGCCACCTTAATGCGTCTTCTCTCTCCCACTCCAACTGCACAGTTTGACATCTCCAAGCTCCGCATATCAGCGGCTCTTGATCGTGCTTGCGTGCATTCATGATTGTCTCTTTGGCAAGGATTCTTCCCCATTTTTTCTCCAATCCTCTATATCCTACTAACATAATGGCAATAGCTCATAGAGGGCCGTGACGTAAGTCCCGGTGTCTCTCTGAGCGTGGGCCTGTTGGTTCGTCTACTGCCGCCTATCTTATCTATCTAGCTTAAGAGGGTGAGGTTGAGGAGTCCTGTCCTTGCTAAGTTTGGGAGTAAATTCAATCACTTTTTGATCTCCAACCCGTTCTTAGATGGCTAGATCGACAATATTACCATCTGGAGTAGAGACTACCAGATCTAGAGTATTGTCTAATCTAGTGGCGACATTGACGTGTTGTGCCAAGTTGTTGTGGCTGAGAACTTTGAGCAGCTATATATGGAGCTTGACTGCAAAGTTAGTCCTATCAACTCGGTGGGTTTTCCTGAGGATGGCCTTTGAAAGATGCCGAAACGTCGACGTATATTTTAAGTGTTTGTTACTAGAGCTGTGACTTGTTTTTATTCCAAAATTGTCGTAAATAATCGACACAATAATTACGGTAGAAAATGCAGTGTAAAGTTGTTGTTACTCAGTATACTGTGTCTCGCTCAGGGGTGTGGGTTGGGCCATAGGGTTTTAGATTAGCTGTTTAGGTTCGCCTCCCTAGGTTATAGTAGGCTATGGCGAGCCGCACACCGAGGAGCAACATGTGTATTACCGTAGCCGTTAGCTAGGCTTTCGGGACGTCTTTCTTCCGTGCTCACTTTGCTTCCTTCCACTTTCATACTCCTACTAATCTTACTGTTGTCTGTTCTTCCTCTTCTTTGCCCACTTGCTGTTCTCATGCGCGTGGATCTTGTGTGGGAACACCTTCGTGGAGGGTTCCCCATTTTTCTATCGGCATACTATATGTTTCTTCCTTTTCCTCTCTTAGAAGAGCTTAGTACTTATTGAGGGAGGCCTATATTTTCTTATACTTCTACTGTGTAATGTTACTGTTACTTATTGATGTACTGTGCCCCCCTCGACCCACTGACACCCCCTCTGGCGCAGGTGGGACCTGGAGCAGGAGAAGCAGCAGTACGGTCGCCTCCTGACGCAGGAGGAGCTGCAGCGGCAGCGAGAGGGTGCCTTGCCCCAGTCGCACCACCCTGGGGACGACGCTGAGGCCCTTGACAAGCTTGTGTGATTCTGGGGCTTCGCCTGATCTTAGTGCCGCGCCATAGTCTCTTGTTTTCGAATTTAATTAATTGATATTTCGGTTTTTGCATTGAGTTATTTTTGTTGTTCACGTTGTGATTCCTTTTTTTTTTTTTGCATTCTACTCTGTGGAGTTCATTTTTTCATATTTAATTTTTTATCTATTTTTGTTCCCTCTGACAGCTGTGACTATTATTTTGACTGACTAATTTTGTCTTGTTTTTGGTAGTATAAAATGATTAAAATCACATAAAAGCCCTGAGCGTATACGCGCAGTTATCACTTATCTGGATAGTTTCTTGGTACGACCAAACCTCCTTGTCAATCATACTGGTGCCGTAGCCGACTGTACCGAGCACTGTCAAAGCATCTGTTATTATTTTGTTACAACGGCGACTACTTCATTATCGTTTCTCAATAGTTAACATGTTCTGTTCGCGTCTACTTCACTTTGCTGAAGTAGCTTGCAACCGTGCCGTTACCTGGTCCAAAACGGGCCTATGTCCTCTTATAAGCAACCCGGCCCTGCTGAAAAGATGCCTGTCTTATCAGCACGATCCTCTAAGTCAAGCAAGGTTCTTGTTATCGCCCTCACGCAACCGTGTACTTCCCAGTGGCGTTTCCATTCCATGTCGTCCGGCGCTTTACTCAACCTGTACCCGGTTCTTGAAATCCAGGTTTCTGGCTACAGTCCATCTTGGTGGAAATAAGGGGATTCCAGCTTTTCCTGGAATTGCCATTCCTGTAGGCAAGGAAAATTACCTCTTCCGAACTGCAAGTCGCGATGCGAAAACACAAAATCAAGAAGCCGACGTCGAGGTCTCGAACGGTGAAAACGACGTCACTTTGGACCAAGACCTCGCAAAATCACTTTTTCCGGAGAGGATCTCCCACCTGTTCGTGGCCAGTCATCTAAGCGGGGCCTACTTCTCCCCGGTGACTCCTTACCTAGACTGTGGATCCAGATTCTCTGATTTGGCTCTCCTGGCCCGCGAGCTGACCCAGAGAGGGGTCCTTGACGACTTCGGCGGACGGCCGGGGCTCGAGCTTCTGAAACAGGCGTGGGAAGATTTCGTCGAGCTGAAGGATGTCGTTGAAGCCGGCGACGCCGAAGCTGCTGAGATCCACGCGCGCGTGAAGGAGCTGAAGGCGAAAGGGGACACAGCTCAACTGAAAGTGATGAAGGCCGCCGCGGTCGCCCACAGTGAGAAAATGCGAGAACCGAAGTCGAAACTGAACCAGCTGGAACTTACTGTTGTCCCGGTGCTGCTGGACCTCCCTAACCTGCTCGGGTGTCCTGCTTTGGATGGCCACTTTTCGTCTAGCGATTTCCTTGCGAATACTCGGCCTCTGAGGACTAGCGACAACCCAGTTCATGGCCGCATCTCTTCGTGCGGTGAAACTCATCTTGTAGGTGGCCCTTTCATAGGGGATGACCCTGACACCCTTATGACCTGCTTCCAAGCTCCCCAGTTCAGCTTCACCCCAAAACCCCACACCGAACTCCGCACAACGTCTGAGGACTCCCTGGAGTTCAACGACGTCAGCCCTGGAGCTTTCTACCTGTCCGGCGATGTCGCAGAAGCAGAACTTCTACTGGAAGACTTCTGGTCGGATATGCTGGATGACGCGGGGTTCCTCAGACACTCCAACCCAGACTTCGCGAAAGCTGTGACTGTTGAGGGCTGCGGATACCTCCCGCAGGAAAAGCTCAAAATGGTACACCACGCGGAGGCGAAGGATCGGGACCCTCTGTACCTCGTGGGTGGCAGTTCACTACCAGCGTACCTCGGGTACTTCGCCCGGCGGGCGGTCAAAAAGATCGAGAAATTTTTGCCACAGAAGCTGTACTCTGTCCAGCGACTGTACCTACCTAATGGTACATGCTGTGACACTGAGGTACTTGGTGACCCTGTTCGTTCTCGGGTCTCTCCTTGTTCTTCTCCAGCACTCGATGAATCTTCTCAAAGCGACACACGTTCTTCTCACGAACTCAATTCATCACGAGCTCCCATTGGTTCAGCGGGACCAATTGAGTCTTCCCAAGAACGCTCGTCTGGTTCCGCTGGCGTATTTGCGTGCATGCAGACCACCGCCGTGTCCGTTTTCGTCGCCAGCAAAAAGGAAGACGAAGCCGAAGTCGTAAGGGAAGTGGTGGATGTTCTAACGAAAGCATACCAGCGTCTTGGGCTTCATTTCAGGCTCGTGAAAAGGCCACCGCACGAGCTGAAGCGGTTCGAAAAAGCTGCATTTTCTGTTGAAATGGTCAGTTGCTCGTTTGTTAACCAACTGCCGGGCTCGAAACTAAGTCTGTCTTCTGTTTCCGAAAGAGATTCAAAACTTTTGGGAACGTCGCACTGTGAAAATTCCTCTAGAAACGCTAGTTCATTATCTATCGACACTAAGTGTGAAGAATTAGGCTACGTGGAACTAGGCAGGGTGTCTGTCATTGGAGACTATATAAGCAAGCGGCTAATGATGATGTACGTCCAGGATGACCCTGAGGCGTCCGCCCCCCACGCTGGTCTACAGAGCACTGGCCCCGCCCATAAGTTTCTGAACGTTGTTTACGGTGAAATGACGAACGTTTCCAAGTTTCTAGCCATCGGCATGGAAAACGTTCAGCAACAGAACGGCGTTAGTGACGTTTTGGGAGCTTTAGAAAAGGCAGTAGGGCGTAGCTAGCTTTGTGAATAGAATAGGGTGCATCCTAAGACACAGCTTTAGGTTATTAGCTTGGGTCTACGAAAGCTAGGGGAGTCCTCAGTCACTCTGACCCCCAAACTCTGTATCGGTGTAACATTCCTGACCGGTTACTTATTGTTTCCTTGTAGAGTATCTCTCATCATCCCATGTGATATTTTATCGTGGAGCTTTGCACCAAGTGAAGTCTTTCAGTCCATAACACTACTGCAGTTTATTAGATGGAGCGAATTCGCTACAAAGGGAAATTCAGAGTAAGGCTCATGCACGAAGCTGCTTATGGCAGCACCCTGCAGCACAAGTGAGAAGCTTGCCAACCGTACAGAAGGACTTGCGTACATTTCGTTCAGCTGACTGTATCTGTGCCGAGCTGTCATAACAGAAGGCAAGTAATTGTAAACATCACTCGTATGCTGTCACCGCTTGTGGTGGTAGTTCTGCTTTGAGAGAAAATAAGTCATAGTCGTTACCGTTTTGTTCTTCGAATTTATGACTTCAGCAAAGTGAACACGGGCATTCAACGTCAGAACCCATTACCATCATCCTTTCCGCGTTGTTTAATTTTACGGCATGGGCCTTACATACAAGAAATAGTCTTTAATATATGTATATGGTGCTAGTACAAGGTGTAGTCATGATACACAGTTGGGTCCAGGTTAGATTTCTTATTACAACATTGATCATAGACACAAACTGCAGAAGTCCTGCAATTGTATATACATAGTCTGAATAAAATTAATACAAATGGTGTTATCGTTTCACTGTACTGTGCAGATTTTAACCCTTTAGTGCCTACAGTACACATATGATGACATAACATGTAGTGTTATTCCTACGAAAAGTGATGTTCTATTGAGGCACTAAAGGGTTAATAAGTTAGGTATGTATTAAATTTTGGTATTCGTTCCTCGGAGGGGGAGGATGGCCATGGACAACAGGGTCGAGTTCGCGGCGACTTGCCCATCGTTGTGAGAGTTGCTGCCCCTGATGGACTCCATAAGGTTATCTCTTACAATGCCTTCTTGACATCAAATTCGACCATCGGAAACGAAAACTGGTCTTGAAAGGGAATTCTGTAGTGTGAGAAAAAGGATGTGGATAGCATGTTTTCCATGTCCACGTTGCTTCCTTCCATTTTCATACTCGTACTTGCTCATGCTTTATTCTGATCTTCCTCTTCTTTCCCGACTTGCTGTTCCCATGCACGTTGATCCTGTGTGGGAACACCTTCGTACACCACATTTCCGAGGGCGGCAAACTACTCGCCAAGATCTTGGCGAGAACTGCCACACTATGAAATGAGGTTCGTGCATGGGTTCCCCATATTTCTATCGTCATACTGTATGTCCTTTGCTTCTTCCTCTGTTTGATTGCCATGTTTTATCGCAAAATCAGTCCCCCCTCATAGGGGACGTTTTCTTTTATGTTCGTCACAGAAAACGTGTTTAGCCACAGAGACTGCATCCTAGTTTGATCTTAAAGTATTACTTGAAAAGTAATTGCAACGATTGAAGTCTAATTAATGATTGTATAAGTGTTCAAATTTATACCGTCAAGACACTGTAAACGTTATTCAATTATTATTGACTGAACACAAAAGTTTTCTATGAAATTTGTAGTGAAACATTTAGTGGGAGCAATTGCATCTCGTTTACCGTAGTAAGTTGGCAGTTATTTTTCAAGTGCATAATAATTCCCTGCTTTGCAATCATTGAATCAGTAACGAGGTTCCACATTTCTATAATGTTTGAAATTAAAGTGAATTGTTGGTGTGAAAAACTATAGCCAAGAGCCATTTTAGGTAATCAGTGCACATGGTATGTTTTTATCTACTTTGATTTGTGTTTTGTAGGCGCTGCCACCTACCCCACTACGCTTGAGACTGACGAGAACTCAAATTTACGGAGCAAGGTCGAGTGTCTAGTCGTCGCAAGGGATATTAATTTGAGGTTATCGCCTGAAATTCCTTTAAAATGATGGAGATGATTCCCTTCCTACCTGAATATCCGTCAAGAGAAGTGATCTTAAAAATGGAGGTCCAGTCAACTTGACCTCGCTCCTTATAAAGAAACCCACACGCACTGGTTCGTGCTGCAAATATAAGCCAATTGCTTACTCTATTATACTTCGGCGGGAGAGACTCACAGGTTTAATTTCCTTTCGCTCATTTTCTCTGCATTGAATATAATTATGGGAAGAAAAAAGTTTAGCAGCGGGAAGAAAGTGCAATCTGAATTGAGCATTTCACAATGGTAATTTCTCAATTGAGGCCGGGGCCCAAGTCCCGGCTGCACATGCTCCAAACTCGCCACGCGCGATGTACGTTCTGACTATTCTGTGTACGTGCATCCCTGTGCGTGCGTTCAAGGTACATGTGCTGTGTGCGATTGACACAAGTCACTGTATCGCAGATTAGGTTAGGTAGTGCTTCTGGTGGGGGTGACGCGGCAAGAAAGCTTACTTGCACGCACGCACAGCGATGCACGTACACAGCCCGGCGCGTTTGGCGCCAGTGCGTCCCGGCTCCTCTCTGGGAATGGGCCTGTTCGTCCGTCTACTGCCAGCCATCTATTCCATTTCATTCCATGCCTGCGTCTGGGGAGAAACTTTCATGTTACATATAGTGCGACCGCTGCTGATGCCCGTGCTTGCGGCACGTCGCTCTCCTAGATTCCACCTATTTGCGCATCGACTGCCGCTTTATTACACTTTGGTTTTGGCGTGAGCGGAGTTTGCTGTGATGCAAAAGACAAGTGTTGAAAAGCGGCCGCCGACGCGGAAGTAGGTGGAATTTAGGGGAGAGACGTGTCGCAAGCACGGGCATCAGCAGCTGTCGCACTATACGTCGTGGAGCCATAAAATATTGAATTTAGGGATAATAACTAGAGCAGTACTCCGACAGCATAAACTTCCACCAAGAAACCCATTCAGGGCGTCTACTAGGTCATAAAAGTCATAAAAAGTAATAAAAACTGGTTGGTCATAAAAAAGTCATAAAAAGTAATAAAATTCACTCACAGGTGATAATTTTTTTTGCCAATCATCTGATGATTGGAATTGATGGATATTTTATCATCATAACCTACCGCATGCAGTAGGAGAAATGATCCTACTTGATACTTCAATGTATGCTCTAATTGCTACCTACCTTTC
>LQNS02277812.1:3985463-4024183 GCA_001587735.2 Parhyale hawaiensis
TATTCCTATGTTAGTATTAAGCATGAAAACCTCAGGATACTGTGTCCTAACCTTGTTGGACGCAGTCTCCAGATGAGAAATATATGGGATTATTATTATTATTATTATTATTACTCTAGTGCCGATCGGTTTGACTGTCGTTTGTCAGGATGATTGTTATTTAGCAACATAGCTCAGAAAGTTATGAACGGATTTTCATGAAAGTAACAGAAGCTGTTATTACTGTTGAAAGGCGCAAATTATTAGATTTTTGGTGCAGAGCTCTTCGAGAGACGCGTAACAACGGCACGCAACAACGGCCAGAAACTCAGGCACAAAGATCGAAGAACTACTCTCAGTCAGCTGTTTTTCCCGTACTTCATAGTGAACATTTGGAATAGACTGCCCTCCGGAGTTGTTGGGGCAGAGTCCATCAACGCATTTCAAAATCGTCTGTAAAAATATTGGGAGCGACATCCTCCACAGTTACGAACTCCTCCAGGAGTAACGAACTCCTAACGGCCAAACCATCCAAACCACCGTAACTTATATTTCGTGCCGGGACTTACTTAACGTCTCCAACCTCCCCGGATCTGCAGCACTTAATTGTGCTTGCGCGATCGTCTCCTTGCCTGACCTCATTAGTTTTTTCTCCCCCAGAAGTCCTAATGATTCTGAACTAATGGCAATAGCTCACAGAGGTCCGGAACGTAAGTCCCGGCTGCTTTCTGGGAATAGGCCCGTTGCTCCGTCTACTGCCAACTATCTGTTCTATTCTAAATCATAGTTTCAGAACCAATTTGAATTTTACGTTAACACCACATAGCTTGGCGGAGGTAAGTGTTCTGAGAGGGCTCTAGTTGCTACTATTATTATTATCATCTGTTTGCTTTGTAATCCATTCATTACCCCGAGTCGCCGGCAATACTATCCACTGGGAGCGAAATTCATAACTGAAATTGGGGTTTCTGCCACTCCTTAGCTAGACCCGACTCTATATGTAAATGCAGTTCTGTAGCTAAGATACAATTGTTATCAAAGTTCCTGCCGCTTCCTGAAGTTCATTTCCTTTTCCTTATAGTTTAAAAGCTAAACAAATGATGCCAACGGCCATTCGTTGCCGTCATTTTTGACGGTTTAATGTCCTCTTATATGCATAGTTTTTAATGTAAGCTGTAATATAATAATCCAAAAACACCTCCCGCCTGTAGACAAATATAAATGTTAAATAAATAAATAGTATTTTAATGGCTAATAAAACAAACAATGTATAGGCAAGACTTGTATTATATGGAGCGCAATGACTTATGTTTGGCACTAAAAATCGACGTGTCATGGATATTCTCAATACCTATGCACCAATAACTATAAGAAAACAGACTACGGAAAATAACTATTGAATCACAATGAGAAATTTTCGCAATGGTAACAATTTCGTTCGTTGAAAATTTTCACCACCCGACAATTTTTCATTATGAAGAGGCGCGAGTGTTTTCATTAAAATGGAACGGAAAAAAAAATTACTGGAAATCTACAGGAAAAATCGAGAATTTAAGAAAGTTGATTTTTCTAATAACCTTCTTGGCCATTTAGTTTCATTGGCAGAACAGATAGTTTTGTATGCCTAATATTAAATGTTCTAATTTTTCAAACAAGGCTTCTCAGCAGATCGTCCAATATACTTAAACCATTTTTTTTAATAGCTTGTAACAAATGTTTTCAATTTCTAAAATACAGTGTACAAAATAAGTCATTTGTATCGCACGGAAATTTTTTTCAAATTCCATCAAAACGCCTTGGTTTTTACGGTAAAATTTATTTTCACAAAATAAGCATATTGACTACCTTAAACCTATTGAAAATAATACATAGAATATGTTGTCTTTATTAGCGGACTATATATATGAGCGCGTAATATGGCCCTATTTTGGAAGTCTTGGTCGAATTGGAGGGCAGATTACATAAGTACAGTAACCCTTTTCTTATGCACAGTCCACTGCCAGGACACTGACCAACATCTTATGGTTATTTATGGTATTTATGGCTTCATTCTCAAAGTAAAGGCGAACCTAATGTAAAGTGCACTTACTTTTAATAGGTTTGTAACCAATATTTGTACAAGATACGTCAAATTCGTACAAGGTAGGTAGGATTTATGTAATTCAGTCTTGCAATTTTCATGTTCTAGGAAGAATTTCGAAGTCTTTATAATTAATGATAAAGTGCACAATTGCTAGTTTTTTTATTTAACGTCTATATTAAAAAATACGATACTAACGGAGACTAAACTTTTAATATTGGGTTCATATATTTCGGCCCGCATCCCTATTTGATATGAGGTTCATCTGTACGATACTTCCTCATCTGATCCTATGGTTTATGGTCTTATTTTTGGATCTTTAGGGAATCTAAACAAGAATTGGCCACTGGCATTACCAAACCCTTGCCCACAACTGACATTCTGCTATACCTCGTCGATCATTTTCACGGGGTTACAGCACTTATCAAATTAGTCACGGGGTTACAGCACTTATGAAATTGGTCCTCCAATTATGGCCGGTCGATGATTGACCAACCACAATTCGACCAAAATCTCGGCTAGGGAAGGCGGACTAAGCGGCAGCAGGAGGCAAAAAAAAATGACAGACTTTTGAAAATGTTGCATTATGAACTGGACTTAAGTCTACAGTCTATAAGTATATGACGAAAAATTATTATTTTGCAACCATCATATTTTCACATAGACACATTTCATGTACGTCGGCATCATTACGCGTTTGTCTTGCAGGGTTCGTTACAGTACGTGATACTTAGTTTTCGGCTCGGCCGCCGTATTCGCCTAATCTCACACCTGTAGGAGATCACCACTTCGCGCTTCGTATGACCGACCGATTTCCTGGCCATAACATCTAGGCCTGTAACAGGAGTAGGCTATCTAGGTGCAAGATATGTACGTATATTTACATTAGCTTTGTGCGGTGCGATTCAAAAGTACATTTTCTGTACTGTGCTAGTCATGGCACTGTTCTAATGCTCTGTGCACTTCTGCAGACATGATAGAAATTGTCGTATTTCTCTGGTAGAAACTTCTAAACATTCAAAATTGGTTTCAAACAGTATAACATTGAATTGTGTTATGACACTGAGTAAAATTCAACAGTACTTTTTTCAAAATTTAATCAAAATATAGTTTTGGAAATTAGATAAAGCTTTCTTGTTATAACGTCTTTTTTCAAGCATAACGCACTGCTGTGACGTGACTTAAGTCTTATATTTCTAGTGAACGTAATAGGCTGTGCCATTCAAAAGCTACTGGAGGGGTTAGGTTAAGCTCAAATTGCTTTTATTTAACATGAAACTATACAACTCTTTGAAATTTACAACAGTGTGTTGAAAAATTGGCCTGTTGGGATTTCTATTTCTAGTTTTGCGTTTATTCAACAAGAATTTGAATAAATTGTTGATATATACCACACTGCTCGATTAACAACATATTGAAGTAAAAAACAAGGGCCATGATTGCTATTGGCTCAAACCTGAAAGAGTATTTTTTTCGATAATCTCCATTAACATATCGATCGGCTCCACGATATATTCAACAGGCAGACATTAACATAGGAACCTTCATAAGTATCACACTAAAACAATAATCAGTAGAAAATTCACATCACATATAACTGGGACTACGTTTACCGCGCCTTCAGCACACTCAGGATCGCATCCTTGGACTGGGTCGTCGACTTGGCGAGCTTTTCCATCCTCTCGCTGAGACGCCTAGCCTGCGGCGAGGGTGGGGCTACTTGGAAGTCTTCCTTTCCCTCTTTCTTGATCTGCTGCAGCTGCTGCTGAAGATGCAGTTGACCAGGGCTCGTCCTGTTCTCCTGTTTCTGGACCCCCTGTTTGTTCTTGTCGAGCTGCATGGCCCTTTGGAGCCTCAGGAACTGTTGGTATTGCCGCAGACGCTCCTGTTGCCTCTGGTTCCGCTCCTGCAGCTTCTGTTGCCGCATTAGACGTTCTTCCTCCGACTGTTTTGGGTCAATCGCAACGCTGTCGTTTTGCTCGGCGGTTCCTTGGACCTCGCCGCCATTGTGTTTCACAGGAACGGGCACCACACTAGACTGCTTCTCGGGAGAGGGAACAGCTCCATTTTGTCTCGCAGGAGCTGCGCCATTTTGTCCCAAAGGAGTATTTTCGGCGCCGGTTTGCTCGTTGACAGGCATCGGCTTCGGATGAACTGGTTGTCGTCGCCCATTCACTGCCTGTGACTGAATCGGCCTTGTTTGCAGACTCGGTTGCTGTTTTAGCTTCTGTGCATCGGCTTGCTGTCTTGGATCTTCCTTGCTACCAAGCTGCACCGGGCTTGGCGTTACTGGAATCCTGTTGGCATCAGCAATGAGAGGTTTCGCTTGAGCGGGAGATCGTTTCCTCGCCGAGCCGACGTTCTGGGCCGGGATTTCCTCATTGCCCGTCATTTTCACGGGGCTCGGGCTGAGCGGCACACGATTGCCGTTCAGGTTTTTGGCTCCACCCACGAGGTTAAAATCTGGGTTGAAGTCGTCCTGGTAATCTGGGGAGGTCCCAAAGTCGGAACCTGCATTGGCATCGAATGTGTTATCAAATCCGGAATCGGCTGTATTAAATCCAGCATCATCAAACGCAAATGCATCATCAAATCCTGTACCAGCGTCGGGTGATCCTACGTCACTACCGAATGTCGAATCGGCACCAAATCCAAAAGTATCGTCAAAAGCTGTATCGCTGAAGCCCGTATCACCTGTGGCACCTTGGGGATCATCGGCACCAAATCCAAAGTTGTCAAACGCGGTATCAGTAGAACCCGCCCCGAATCCTGCATCTGCTCCCGAATCGCTAAATCCGGCATCGAATGCGTCGAACCCTGTATCGGTTTCCGGGAATGTGTCTGTCGTTCCAGCGCTGAATTCGGGTGCACCATCAGTTGGGAGGCTTGCATCTTGGAAACCAGGGGCAGAAAGATCTGCTTCTGCATCAGCGAAGTTGTTTGGCAAGAAAGGACGGCATTCAGCCGATACAAGCGTGGGATGCAATTTGCCGATGAATTTACACTGCTCGGGGATTTCCGCTCCTGATGGTAGTCCTGAATCGAAGCCTGTTCCTGGCCCAAAACTGCTGTCTGCGAATCCTGTATCGGCGGCATCAGTTCCAAATCCGGTATCAGCAAAGCCTGTATCGGCGGTATCAGTTCCAAATCCAGTGTCAGATCCAAATCCAGTGTCAGATCCAAATCCGGTATCAGCAAATCCTGTATCGGCGGTATCAGTTCCAAATCCGACGTCAGCAAAGCCTGTATCGGCGGTATCAGTTCCAAATCCGGCGTCAGCAAAGCCTGTATCGGCGGTATCAGTTCCAAATCCAGTGTCAGATCCAAATCCAGTGTCAGCTCCAAATCCGGTATCAGCAAAGCCTGTATCGGCGGTATCAGTTCCAAATCCAGTGTCAGATCCAAATCCAGTGTCAGGTCCAAATCCGGTATCAGTAAATCCTGTGTCGGCCGTATCAGCTCCAAATCCGGTATCAGCAAAGTCTGTATCGGCGGTATCAGTTCCAAATCCGGCGTCAGCAAAGCCTGTATCGGCGGCATCAGTTCCAAATCCGGTATCAGCAAAGCCTGTATCGGCGGCATCAGTTCCAAATCCGGTATCAGCAAAGCCTGTATCGGCGGTATCAGTTCCAAATCCAGTGTCAGATCCAAATCCAGTGTCAGGTCCAAATCCGGTGTCAGTAAATTCTGTATCGGTCCTATCAGCTCCAAATCCGGTATCAGTAAATCCTGTATCGGCGGTATCGGTTCCAAATTCAGTATCGCTAAATCCTGTATCAGTTCCAAATCCGGTATCAGTAAACCCTGTATCGGCGGAATCGGTTCCAAATCCAGTATCAGTAAATCCTGTATCAGCTGTATCGGTTCCAAATCCAGTGTCACTGAATCCCGCATCAGTTCCAAATCCGGTATCAGTAAATCCTGTATCGGCGGAATCAGTTCCAAATCCGGTATCAGTAAATCCTGAATCGGCGGAATCTGTTCCAAATGCAGTATCAGTTCCAAATCCGGTACCAGCAAATCCTGTATCGGTGGTATCAGTGCCAAATCCGGTATCAGTAAATCCTGTATCGGTGGTATCAGTTCCAAATCCGGTATCAGTAAATCCTGTATCGGTGGTATCAGTTCCAAATCCGGTATCAGTAAATCCTGTATCGGTGGTATCAGTTCCAAATCCGGTATCAGTAAATCCTGTATCGGCAGAATCGGTTCCAAAACCGCTATCAGCAAATCCTGTATCGGTGAAATCAGTTCCAAAACCGGTATCAGTAAATCCTGTATCGGCAGAATCGGTTCCAAAACCGGCATCAGTAAATCCTGTATCGGTGGAATCAGCTCCAAATCCGGCATCAGTAAATCCTGTATCGGCAGTATCGGTTCCAAATCCGGTGTCAGTAAATCCTGTATCGAAGGTATCAGTTCCAAATCCAGTATCAGTAAAGCCTGTATCGGTGGTGTCAGTTCCAAATCCGGTATCAGTAAATCCTGTATCGGCAGAATCAGTGTCAGCTCCAAATCCGGTATCAGTAAATCCTGTATCAGCAGTGTCGGCTCCAAATCCAGTATCGGTTCCAAATCCAGTGTCAGTAGATCCTGTATCGAAGGTATCAGTTCCAAATCCGGTATCAGTAAATCCTGTACCGGTGGCATCAGTTCCGAATCCGGTATCGGCAGCTCCAAATGCGGTATCGGCAGCATCAAATCCTGTATCAGCAGCACCAAATCCGGTATCAGCAGCACCAAATCCAGTATCAGCTCCACCAAATCCGGTATCTGTTCCAAATCCGGTATCTGTTCCAAATCCGGTATCTGTTCCAAATCCGGTATCTGTTCCAAATCCGGTATCGGCAGCACCAAATCCGGTATCAGCAGCACCAAATCCGGTATCAGCAGCACCAAATCCGGTATCAGCTCCACCAAATCCGGTATCAGCTGCACCGAATCCGGTATCAGCTCCACCAAATCCTGTATCGGCAGCACCAAATCCGGTATCAGCTGCGCCTGGTGCCCCTATGGCAGAATCGGCAGGCTGGGGGTCCGTCGGAAGGTTCTGGCACTCGGGAGGCAGGAGGCTGGGGTCGGTTTTGCCAGCGATGAGGCAGTGCTCAGGGATGGCGCCGGTGGGAGAGGTCGAGGGGTCGAGGGTATCGGAGGGTTGAGGAGGTTGGGAAGAGGGAGGCCCACCCGCGGAGTCTGGCAATTCAGTCCCGGATGGGCCTAACTCAAAAAACGACCCCTGATCGTTGGCGCCGTTTATCTCGTTGAAGGGGACTGGCGGCCCCGTGAGGAAGTCCCCACCGTTGAAGGTGTCCCCTCCGAAGGTGTCTCCTCCGAATTGGTCACCACCGAAAGCGTCTCCACCGAATTGATCTCCTGATCCTCCAGTGAAGAACGGGTCGCTCCCGCCCGCACCAGCCCCATCAGCACCAGGCAAACCAACACCGCCGCCGGTACCAGTGACGCCAGTAAATCCGCCCGCGTCAGACGTAGACCCTTGAAAGGAATCACTGGCACCGGCACTTGCCGATGCCCCGTCGAAACTCCCAAAATCTGCGCCGAAGCCGTCATTAGTGTTGAGACTTACTCCAGTTCCGGTGTCTGATCCAAATCCAGTATCGGCAGTGTCACTAAATCCTGTGTCAGAAAAGCCTGTATCGCCTCCAAATCCAGTATCGGCAGTGTCACTAAATCCTGTGTCTGAGAAGCCTGTATCGCCTCCAAATCCGGAGTCCGTGAATCCCGTGTCGGCGGTGTCAGATCCAAATCCTGTGTCAGAGAAACCGGTATCCCCTCCAAATCCTGTATCACTGAACCCTGTATCGGTTCCAAATCCAGTATCAGAGAAATCTGTATCGCCTCCAAACCCGGTGTCGGCAGTATCGCTAAATCCTGTATCGGCTGTGCCCGTTCCAAATCCGGTGTCAGAGAAGCCTGTGTCAGCAGTGCCAGCTCCAAATCCAGTATCGGCTGTGTCACCAAATCCGGTATCAGAAAAGCCTGTATCGCCTCCAAATCCGGTATCGGTGAATCCAGTATCAGCAGTGTCACTAAATCCTGCGTCAGAAAAGCCTGTGTCGCCTCCAAATCCGGTATCAGTGAATCCAGTATCAGCAGTGTCACTAAATCCTGTGTCAGAAAGACCTGTATCGCCTCCAAATCCGGTATCAGTGAATCCAGTATCAGCAGTGTCACTAAATCCTGTGTCAGAAAAACCTGTATCGCCTCCAAATCCAGTATCAGTGAATCCAGTATCGGCAGTGTCACTAAAGCCTGTGTCAGAAAAGCCTGTATCTCCTCCAAATCCAGTATCAGTGAATCCAGTATCGGCAGTGTCACTAAAGCCTGTGTCAGAAAAGCCTGTATCGCCTCCAAATCCGGTGTCAGTGAATCCTGTATCGGCTGTGTCACTAAATCCGGTATCTGTAAATCCTGTATCGGAGGTGCCGGAGTCAAAGCCAGTATCAGAGAAGCTGGCATCGCCTCCAAATCCGGTATCGGTGAATCCTGTGTCGGCAGTGTCGGTAAATCCTGCATCGGGTGCATCAGCACCAAATCCAGCATCGAATCCTGTATCGGTCGCGCCAAAGCCAGTGTCAGTAAAACCAGCGTCAGCTCCGAATCCTGCATCGGTGGTGGTTGAGCCAAAGCCAGCGCCAGCGGCTCCGGTGTCAGTTGGCGGAAGACCAACGCCAAAGCCTTGGTCTCCAGTGGTATCGGTGAAACCTGTACCTGCTCCAAATCCTGCATCAGCTCCAAATCCTGCATCAGCTCCAAATCCGGCATCAGCTCCAAATCCTGTATCAGTGGCAGGTGGTAAGCCAACTCCAGCATCTTGGCCTGTTGCTCCAAATCCTGCTCCAGCTCCAAATCCTGTATCAGTGGCGGGTGGCAAACCAACTCCAACATCTTGGCCTGTTGCTCCAAATCCTGTTCCAGCTCCAAATCCTGTATCAGTGGCGGGTGGCAAACCAACTCCAACATCTTGGCCTGTTGCTCCAAATCCTGTTCCAGCTCCAAATCCTGTTCCAGCTCCAAATCCTGTATCAGTTGCGGGTGGCAAACCAACTCCAACATCTTGGCCTGTTGCTCCAAATCCTGTTCCAGCTCCAAATCCTGTATCGGTGGCGGGTGGTAAGCCAACTCCAACATCTTGGCCTGTTGTTCCAAATCCTGCTCCAGCTCCAAATCCTGTATCAGTGGCGGGTGGTAAGCCAACTCCAACATCTTGGCCTGTTGTTCCAAATCCTGCTCCAGCTCCAAATCCTGTATCAGTGGCGGGTGGTAAGCCAACTCCGACATCTTGGCCTATTGCTCCAAATCCTGCTCCAGCACCAAATCCTGTATCAGTGGCGGGTGGCAAACCAACTCCAACATCTTGGCCTGTTGCTCCAAATCCTGCTCCAGCTCCAAATCCTGTATCAGTGGCGGGTGGCAAACCAACTCCAACATCTTGGCCTGTTGCTCCAAATCCTGCACCAGCTCCAAATCCTGCTCCAGTTCCAAATCCTGTATCGGTGGCGGGTGGTAAGCCAACTCCAACATCTTGGCCTGTTGCTCCAAATCCTGCTCCAGCTCCAAATCCTGTATCAGTGGCGGGTGGCAAACCAACTCCAACATCTTGGCCTGTTGCTCCAAATCCTGCTCCAGCTCCAAATCCTGTATCGGTCGCGGGGGGTAAGCCAACTCCTTGGTCCTGACCCCTGAATCCAGGATCAGCTCCAGTTCCTGTCACTGGCGGAAGAGGGACTCCTACTCCTTGACCAGGTGCTCCAAATCCAGTTCCAGTGGGTGCTGCTGCTCCAAATCCAACGTCTTGGCCTCCTACCGGAGCGCCAAATCCTGGGCCAGCTCCGGGGGTCGGGGCTGGTAGGGGTCGACCCCCAGGAGTCCCAAGTCCCACACCGGTGCCGGTACCTCCGAAGCCCACTCCAAAGTCATCATCGTCAGGAATGACCTGGAACCCTCCAATGCCAGGGGCACCTGCTCCAGTTCCTACTGGTGAAAGAGGAGCCCCAGGAGCTGCCGGGAGAGGAGCTCCCGTTCCGGTGAAAGTGGGTGTTCGAGCAGGTGGTGGTAGAGCTACACCGACGGTAGCTGGAGGGGCGACGGGCTGAACGGGTTGTCTGCCGGCGGTGCGCTGGACCGTCAGAAGATGCTGTTCTTTCACTGCTTCTACATCGGGGTCATCTCGGGGATGAATATTGAGGGAGCTCAGAATTCTGTACCCACCTTCATCGGCGATGTACTGAACTTTGATGTTCTGTCCGTTGGGTGCGATCCAGCCATACTTTCCTTCAATTGTACCATCACGGTGGACCACGGCTTCTTGGTACTGGTCAGAAAGGGTGTATCCCCAGTTCACGCTACCTTGATTGTCGACGAAATGGTATCGGTCGTTGAGTACGCTCTCGGACAGGGCGATTCGCTGTTGCTGAGTGTCGGTGTGCTGCATTCGGACAATGGGCATAGTGTTGTCATAAATTTCCTCCGAGGAATCAGAAAGCGGTTGCAAGAGGGGATTGCTGAAGGATGTCACCTGAGGAGCTGCAGATTTCGGTAGCTGCTGGCTCGGTGTCGGGATGAACAGGGGCTTTTCAACTTTGGGAGCTCCTTCTGGGTAGTATCGTCTTCCGAGGGATCGAGGTGGCGCCCGGACTTCAAAACTGTCATCGTCGTCATCGTCATCACCGTCCCTCACGACGAAGAATCGCTGCTGAGGCCTCGGCTGGGGACTGCTTCTGGGTTGAGAGGCTTGTGGATTGCTCCTGGGGGCGGGGGCGCTGCCAACAGGAGCCCGGGGAGCTGCAGCCGAGACAGGAGTCCTGGCACGCGAGGCGAAGGCAATTTCATCGCTCTGCTCGAGGCTCTCAGGCTCGACACGAGTTTGGAACCTCACCGCGGGGCTGGTGGGGGCTGGTGCTGCGGGAGCCGCTGTCCTTTGGACGGGTGTGATAGGAAGAGGTCTTCCAAAGGTGGTTCTCTGACTTGCGCCGCTGGAAGCGGAAGCTGGAGCTGCAGGCTGAGGAGAAGCAGCAGCAGTGGGTGCAGAATACCCGGTACGGGTGGTGGGTGCAGACGGTTGACGCGTGGCAGCCCCAGTTGATCTCTGGAGGAAGACGACGGAATCTTCTGCGCTTTCAACACTTGACTGTTGAGAGCTGAAGAATCCGCCTGACTTGAAGGACATGCCTCGTCTGTAGCCTGTCTTGGTGGCGAACGACCCGCCGGGGACTTCGTCGCTGGGCCCTTCAATGCTGGGCCTCTCGTTACCCTCCTGGCTCTCTAGCACTACCCGGAAGGCCCCAGCTGATTGGGGCCCCCGGCTGCCGGCGGACACGGCCGCCGCTGGGGCGTATTTACCGGAGGTGTCCAGGGCCCGTTGGGGCATGGCCTCGGTCCCCTGAAGCACCACGGCTCCTGTGACAAAGGCGAAGAAGAAGACCAGATGTGGTCGTGGTCTCCATCTCACGCGGCTCATCTGAAAGACAAAAACTCAAATTAATGTTCCGCTTTCACGTAAATAACAAATAGCAAAGCAAATGAAATAAAACTAGAGCGTTTCGGGGCGTTCCCACCATAACCCACGTTGGGAGCAAATTTCATCGCCGCCATTTTTGATGGCCAGTTAATCCTAGTGTTTGATGTTTATCACCTCGAAGACAACCCTCCAGACTCCCTGCAAAAATCATAAATATAACTCAACTCCATTTTACTTTTTTGGGTGGAGAGCAAATTTCATCGCCGTCATTTTTTATGGCCAGCTAATCCTAGTTTTTTGTCATGTGTTACATCGAGGGCAACCGACCAGACTCCCTGCGGAAAGTTATCAACATTGCTCTACTCCTCCGACCACTTATTGAGTCGATAGACAAACATATACGTATACACAAATATATATAAATATATATATATATACACATTTAAATCTTCAACAAAAACATTATAACCTCTCTTCGCTTCGCTCGAGGATGATAAAAACAGCCGTTCCGTAAAGTGTCGCAAAATGCCACGCGACGGACCACCAACAAAATATTTAAATAAATGATCCAAGAAAAATGGAGCTTTTATAAAATCTAGGAAAATGATTCAAGCAGTACCGGAGCTCCAACCACATTGTAGAGAAGGGACAAGAGAAACTAGAGCTTCAACGACATATCATAGAAGATGATACAAGTCATGTTATGCTGTATGCAATCAATTTATAGAACTAATTAATACTGCCATTTGCATCATAGATACGCAGATGCAGTTCATATTTTGACTGCTGCTTGACTGCCTTCCTAAATAGAATTATTTCGCTGTGAGCTACCGAAGATTTCGATTCTCAGCAAAATCAACCGGCACTTTCAGTTTTTAATATTGATCTTTCTAATTTGCAGTTGCGGTGCATCCTTTATAACCCATCAAGAATTGTCACCATCAAAAATTCTTCACCATCATTTTTTCTGTGGCTGGTTACGCTCCTGCATTCCTGTTGAGGGCAAGCGTGATTTTTTTATGGATTTTGCCAAAACAAATTTCCCGAGTAAATGGATGTGCGTATCCTGGATACGCACAACTGGTAGTGCAAAAATGCTTCACCATTTGTGGTCATCGTCAAAATTTTTGGCGCGTGGGTAAAATAATTTTTACTGGTGACACGTATTCTTTTCACCAGCTGGAACCTTTGAAAATTCTACCGAACAAAACCATTGTTCTTGTGTGATATCTCAGACTCGTGCCGTCCTATTTTACCCTATCTGATACTGAATGAAACCGTGGAAATTGTACACAACAATAGCATATTGTTCCTCCATTATGATGCCTTTGGACCCATCTTATGCGTGCGTTGAATGAAAAATGTCGCAAGTCAAGCAGTGAATCTTCTACCTAAGGCGTGCCAGCAGTAGCAGACTAAATTTGAACCTGACTCTTGCTCCTCATTATCCCTTCCCTGGTCGTATCAAGGATACCTCAAAGATTCCCTAATTTCCCCCTATCTAACACTGATGAATGTGTCACGGTCGTACTAAGTCACTGAGTTACGGAGGAGCAAGCAGCAGTATTTTGTACAATGACTTTATTCATTCTTCATTATTCATCGAGCTTGCCATCATTTTTCACGGCCGAATGCTTAAGTAAACAAACATGAACAAGAAGATTCTGACTCACCAGGCGCTTCGAATATGCGACCAATAGAAAAACAGCAAATTTTTTACCCGTACTTGCTTGAGGCGATCTTTTTCATCTATCCCCTCTGCCCAGTCCCCCGTGTGGCCTTGCGAGTCTCCCTCTTCCGAAATAAAACACTCAGCAAACGAGAGATAAGATGGACAAAAAACGAAGGAAAATCTGAAGGTCAAGCGGAGGGGGGAGGGGATTTGGAACACGGGCGTGACTGGGGAGATCTCGAGTGTGAAGGAGGCTCTTGTTTCCTATCACGGCAGTGCTAGCCCGTAAGCAAATTAATGATTGAAACAAGTAAAAAAAGCCCAAGTTACTGGCCTAGAGGAGTACTATCAGAGCGCATACCTCCACCAAGCGAGGCAGCGTTACTGAAATATTGAATTTTTTATTTCTGATGTAAACCAGAAGTTCTTTTTTATCATCCCTTAAATTGGGTCATTTGTACCTTTCAACCTTTATAGATAACCATTCCTGAAAATCCCATGAAGATCCGTCCGCAACTTTTTGAGTTATCTTTGGGACAGTCATACGGATTCATACAAAATATCACCTCCTTGGCAAGGGTAATGAAAGGATCAATTCATACCTTTACATTACTGCCAGTATAGTTAGTTGATACATCTGCTCATTTATGCGCCCATTTTTTATCACTCATGAAGATTCGGTAAATTCCGCGATCATAGCCAGTCTAACAAGATCTTGGATACGACTGAGGGACGGGGCATTTCTAGATGAAGTTTTTTTTTTCACTTATAGGAAGGCCGATATTTAATTTGACCATACGGTTCGCGAGTACGACTGAACTGACTGCATTGCTCTGCCGAAGCGGAATTTTCATCTCTTCTGATATAGGAAATTAAATTGAAGATGAAGCCTGCAGCCTCTGGAATGAAGCCTGCAGCCTCTGGAATGAAGCCTGCAGCCTCTGGAATGAAGCCTGCAGCCTCTGGAATGAAGCCTGCAGCCCATGGAATGAAGCCTGCAGCCTCTGGAATGAAGCCTGCAGCCTCTGGAATGAAGCCTGCAGCCTCTGGAATGAAACCTGCAGCCTCTGGAATGAAATTACCGCCCCAAGCCAAAGCAAAAGTGAGCGGCCATTGTAGTTTCTTCTCCGTCGGTTTTGAGAGCGAGGTACATACGCTAATTACATCAGTTATGAGTCCAGGGCTGTACTTCCACCCCCAGGGTTGTGAACTGACCTTTTACTGAGTGCAGAGCCTAGGATTTAGGTGTCATTCAGAAATTAAC
This sequence comes from Parhyale hawaiensis, assembly GCA_001587735.2. Taxonomy (NCBI): domain Eukaryota; kingdom Metazoa; phylum Arthropoda; class Malacostraca; order Amphipoda; family Hyalidae; genus Parhyale; species Parhyale hawaiensis. The sequence goes on from LQNS02277812.1 coordinate 3,999,937, forward strand.
TTCGATTATTTAATAGCATTAAAATAGCATATCTTAGTTTTTTACCATCATAAGAGTTCTTATTTTTTGGCGGGTGTGAGAACAAATAATAGTTTGCTAAGGGTGCCAGGGGTAGAAAAGGTTGGGAATTAAAAGTTTGCTAAGGGTGTCAGGCATACAAAGGGTTGGGACCCTTCGAGCGAGACGCTATGAAAAAGGAGCTCTCCAAAAAACGAAGGGTGTGTCTAAACTCATACTTATCACGTGACGAGGCGCTCTGTGGATCGCGCCACACGTTCTTTTTCCTTCGCATGGAATTGCCCAGAAATTATCCACAAAGAAAAACTGCGTTTCATGATTCGAATTTTGCAATGACTAGGCAGGTTTCTGATTGCTGAACATGGCCCACATCGTCGACTTTTTATGAAGATATGCTGAAAAGTTTTTGTCTTTAGGGGAATAAAATGTGAGTGAATTAATCATTCTATTATCTTGCACGGAAACGCACGATGAGTGACAGGAGGAGATTTAACATCATCAAAATCGTAACAGCTAGACGTGAGCATGCAAGATGATGCTACATTTGAAACACATGTTGTCAGAGCTCACAACGGTCGATTCAAAGTCTGTTTCACACTCAGGTTCGTAGTACAATATTATGAAGTTTTACTCTCACTGACAAGAGCTACAGACGTCGGATGTTTATGAAGATATTAACAAATATTTGAAAAGATATAACAATAGAGCAAGAAAGGAAAGTGCACACAATTGAGTAAGCATAACAAAAAGAGTTGTTCGCAGGGCTCTGATGAACAAAGCAGGGTGTGCAGCCTTTTTTTATTTTGTTGTTCCGGTCCTGCAAGCGATGTTTGTAGATCAGCGGCCGAAGGCCCTTCGGTTGTCTTCAAGCCAAAAATTTTATTTGTGACTCACGTCCCTTTTAGCTAAACTAATTTTACAAATAATGGGAACCCTGAGGAGTCTTGAATCTGCCAAAACACAAAATTAATTTTTTATTATATTACCCATTTACCGGACGTATGACTGTGTACCGTCACTAGCTTACCGTAACGTTATTCTCACCAAGGCACTTTTCAGCTCCCCGATAAAGGGTTAACCGAGAAGGCCGGAGCGGCGCTGACCGTCAAGCTTGTAACAAATGGTCCGGCCTCCAGTGGATGAGTGATTAAGATTCGGTCATTATCTGGAGGTCAGACGTTCGTTCCCAATGCAGGAAGGAAAGGCCTTGACATTCAGGAATGTAGCGTCAGCAATTCTATCATTCATAGCCTGCTGAAGCACAGGCCTTAGGGTTGGCGGCAGCAGTTGTCAATCGAGCCTTCCGTCTTTATGACGCTATAGCTCGGACAGACTGTGGTCGACTGCAGCCGAACACTTTTGTGAGTCCTTGTGGGGATTTCTGCGCAGCACGAATCAGTGCATGTGGGTTTCCTGAGGGGGGGGGGGGGGGTGAGCGGTCAAGTCGACGTAACTTGTACCACCTCTGCCATATCTCGGTGGTGCGGAAAGGTAAAGTCAACTTGGATGCATACCCCAACTGGGAAACCCTCGTGCACTGGTTCGTGCTGCAGGTATATGCTAATTAGTCCCAAAGGAACGTACGGCTGCAGTCGATCAAAGACTCTAAAGACTATGGTGCTAGATACTGAAGATTCTATGCAACAACCTGCGACCCCCTTCACCATCCCCATTTATTTTTTTGTTAGGGTCAGCACCCCCGCAACTGCGTCTAAAGGCTAGAAATATTAAACTGCCATCATAAGGTTGCGCCTGGCTGAATTACGGAGCCGCCAACAATTTTAAGCAACGTAAATTTTTCGCCCCGCAACTGCGCCAGCAATAACAACAATTATGTATTTAGGGCGCCGGACCCTCCGACACGTCGTCCTGAGCGTCCGACGCTCGGCGTCGCACCAGCAAATTGGCGGACGAAATGCGCCGCGAAATCCGGAAAAATTCTAAAGGGCGGATGCGACTGCCGGGATCTCCCGGGGGCATGCAGGCGGAACCGTATCAAGGCTGCCTTGTGAGCACACATACACACACACACAAAATCGCACACAGAAGCGCATACACAAGATCAACGTTATTGTAAAGACCGTTGTGTAGGCAGATATCTGTTTGTTTGCTTCTTTACTGACTATGTTACTGTTTGCCAGCTGTGAGTTTTTTTATTTATTATGCCTATTAATTGGTTGGTTTATCTGTCCATTTCTGTCACAACTGAAAAATTTACATAGGCCGTGTCTATGGCGAGTCTATCCGAATCTTGGACGATTCGATGGTTCAGAGTTTTGGTTGTTACTACGTTCTTGCTGGCCAATTCCAAAGATGATGTTTGTGTACATTTTCGATACGCAAGCTCCAAGGAGACGAGCCAGCTTGTTCGTCTATTATTCTACTGCCATCTTTCAAACCTAGTATAAATGTATATTGTTGCTTGACTGATTGGTTGATATGTCGATCGGTTGGTAACTGGGTTGACTGATTGATTTAATTGGTCGATCGGTTGCTAAGTTGATTGGTTGATTGGTGCATCGGTTGGTAATTTGATTGATTGGTTGGTCGATCGGTAGGTAACCTGATTGGTTGGTTGGTCGATCGGTTGGTAATTTGATTGATTGGTTGGTTGGTCGATCGGTTGGTAATTTGATTGATTGGTTGGTTGGTCGATCGGTAGGTAACCTGATTGGTTGGTTGGTCGATCGGTTGGTAATTTGATTGATTGGTTGGTTGGTCGATCGGTAGGTAACCTGATTGGTTGGTTGGTCGATAGGTTGGTAAGTAGGTCAACAGATTTGTTGGTAAATTAGTTGGCTGGCCTTTCCGTCCCCTTAGTCTACTAGTAGTCTACTGGTATATTTCATGCTAGGTAGTCGCTGGCTACTCTAGACTCCAAGAGTTCAAACTATGTACACAGAGAATCATATTGTCGCGACACCTGCACACTTGAGCACTAAAACAGTAGTTAAGGGCTGCACGTAGTTCTTGTTTATCCACAGGAACACGTTCTGGTTCGCCAGGGGACTAAGGAGGGTTGTATTAAAGCCCTTAGAGTCTTTCATCGACTGCAGCCGTACACTCCTTTGGGACAAATTAGCAGATATGTACCTGCAGCACGAACCAGTGCATGAGGGTTTCCCAGTTGGGGTATGCAGCCCCTAAGCCCCGCTCGCCCCCCCCCCCCCCAATATAGCTACCATCTAAAAAACACACATGTATCCCATAGCAACGTTAGCCATTTAATTTTATTGCAGCCCTTTTCTTTAGCTCCCCGTAATGCAGATTTCCGACGCTGCTGTAATGTAAGAATATAATCTGCAAATAAAAGCGTGTAATTTTTCAAACTTACAAGCGTACACAAAATAGGCAGTAAATTAAGAAAACTACAGCAACAAAGCAAGGAAAAAATTTCCCCGCCGTGAGGAATTGAACATCACGCGAATTTTACGCAAAAGCGGAACCGCAATTTGTGGAAACGCCGACCTTCACCCGCCATGTCGAGCGCAGCGGGCCTTAGCTGAGCACAGTTTATTCTGAAGTGCACATCTATGGTATACAGTATTATAATTCTGCCTTTTCTCCCAGCTACACTTAATTACTCAGTACGACCGTGAAGCTTTCAGAATTAGAAAGGAGAAAATTAGGGTATCTTGGATACCAAGTGGGCAGGGAAGAACATAAACCAAGTTTAGATTCCTTTGCGCAGTTCCTGCTAGCAGGTCATGTGAAGAAAATTTGCTGTCTAACTCGGAATAAATTTTCACATTTCGTATACATGATACGAGCCTGAGATATCTTCGAAGAACAATGCTTTTATGCTGTGAAATTTCCACACGTTTCAGCCTATTATATGAAATTGGTTATATTGCTTCTCAACAGAGTGCTAGGAAAACACTGACGGATTTTTAATTTCACTGTTCAGTGTGTCTACCCGCAACGTCCATTGCTCGTCCTAACCAGTTGCTGGCGTGTCTGCATCGAGCAACGATGGATCCTGGTGAGGTATCCTCCTAACTTTATTTAATTTAGGGCGTGGTCGATTGGGCGTCAAAATTAAGCCTTCGGGGCTTACCATGTCTCGACTACAGAGAGAAGCTCAAGCTTTGCAACTTTGAATCTGTGCTTGAAGCGTTGAATGCAAACAGATTACGTTGAGCCGACTGAATATTCATTTTGGGGAGCAAGACTGTGTTTCTGGAAGTCTGAAGGCAATCGATATAGAATCAACGCCAGAAACTTTACTTCAGCCATGTGAAGCAAGCTAACGAGTCCAGCGTCAAAAACTTGATTTCGCCACCTAATCGAACTTGCTCTTAATCCGTTAACCCGCAGCTTAAAAACTTTAAAATTTTCTTAATTTTTTCCCTGTTGACTTTCGTCAGGAAATGCTTTGTGCCTCAGTCGTAGCTAAGATACGGTTAGACCGGCAATACGCATGGTCGGTGCAACTACAGTATTTGAAGCGTGAATCTCAATCGTCGTTCAAAATCGTGCTGAAGATTCTATGGCCTCGTCACAGCCTTGGACCTACGAAGAGAAAACATAATCATAGTAAATACGAACCAAGGTTGTGCATGCGTTTCGTTAGTGTACGGTCGGCTGAACTTTGTTCTTGCATCACCAATAATAATATTTGCTCAACGGTTCTTGCGCAGGGTTCCTTAATGCTCAAGAAGGCTTGAACATTCACATAGGTGAGGGCTGTTGAAAAGTAGGTATTGCATATTGTCCATAACAATTTTTTCTATCACTATTCCAAATCACCTTTCTTGGCCGTTGCCGAACGTTTCGATTTAAATATTTTATATATTTTTCTTTTCGAGCGAAATAAACAATTAATTTAATTACTAAGCAGCTGCCGAGCATTGCTTGTGACGAAACTGTTCTTATATACTTTTTCGATATCATTCTTGGCCAATACTCTTGGGTAAAATTTCCGTATAATTAGTATCAATTCAAATTTGTTTCCTAACATGTCCAATATTGGTAATAATGTTTCTTGAACTCTCCCTTGTAACTTCATTCCTGAACACTGTTCACAAACAAGAATCTTTAGTTTGTTGTCAAACATTTCACAGTGTTTGAAAATCATTTTTAAACTTCATTTTCCAAAGACAGTCTAGAAAATCCTGCCTCACTATCGTTCGAAAACACTGCCTTTGAACTGTATTATTACCTCCGCCAAGGAGGTTATGTTTTCGTCGTGTTTGTCTGTCTGTCTGCTGTTTGCCTGTCTGTCACCAAGATAACTCAAAAAGTTATGAACCGATTTGGATGAAATTTACAGGGATTGTTAGGTATTTTAGGAGGAACAGATGATCAACTTTTGATGAAGATATGTCCGTTTGTTTGTTTGTTTGTTTGTTTGTCTGTCTCATTTTTCTTGATGCCATAACTCAAAAAGTTAGACATACATTTTGATGAAACTAACATGAGTTGTTGGGTATATAACAAAGAATAAACGACCAAATTTTGATAATGATCTATTAGTTCGTTCGTTTGTTTGTCACTGTTTTTAATTCTATGCTTGTTAGCACAATAACTCAAAAACTAATGAATGGATCTTTATGAACTTTATAGGGGTTGTTAGTAATGTTAAAAGACATAAATGATCAAATTTTGATGCAGATCGGTTTGTTCGTTTGTATGTTTGACTCATGTTTGTCATAACATTTGTTAACAGTATAGCTCAAAAAGTTATGAACGGATCTTCAAGAAAATTAAACAAGCTGCTATTAATATAAAAAGACACAAATGAGCAGATTATGGAGTTTATGCATATGGTTTCAGAGCCAATTTGAATTTTTTGCTACCGTTGCCTCACTTGGCGGAGGTATGCGCTCTCAGAGTGCTCTAGTTGGACATAGTACAAAGTCTTGAGGAAGTTCTGAATGCAATGCCCCACATCGGGGGTTTCACCCTCCGTCAGGGGCACCAGCCCTCCCCATCCCCCACAATTCGCTACGCCCCAAGTCACGTAATTCGAAAAGGGCATCTGGCTCATTAAAGGTAATTTTTAGAGTATTTTCGACGGCGCAAAAACTGTCATAAAATATTAATGAGATCATTCGTTTTTTGTGCTTTAGTTTTGGGTTCCTGTATCGACAAGGATAGTTGATGTCACTTGTTCGTCACATATTTATTGTATTATTTATTTATTTAACTTTTATTTCTCCACATGTGTGGAGATGTTCCTGCTCCGCATGATTCGCTTTTGGCAGGTGCCTTTGGTTTCTGCTCTACTGAGGCAGTGACAGTTTTTGCTTGTGAGTGACATGACTTTGGTCACACTGTATACACTAGTATGAGCAACTTCAGACGTTCCATTGATGTACAGTAGCTAGGAGTACGCATTCGTGTACACCCATTATGTACCATCTAAGATATTCTAAGATATATTCTTATATATTCTAAGATATAAAGATATATTCTTATATATTCTGAGATATTCTAAGATATAAACAAGAAGTACACAGATTTTTGTGGCAAGCTGTTCTTCCAGGACCGAGCTGCCATAGTTGTTGCTCTGGCTGTTGTGCTCTGATACCTTGTAGTTACGCGTACAATTAGAGTTTCCTATGTAGGTCGATGCGCAGCGCGCATAACAAAGTTTGTGCGTGCACTGTCGTCGCTACGGTAATTATTCTCCGAGTTTAGTTCTTCCAACGAATAAAAATTCACTTAGGTAATATCCTCACAAAAGAAACTACTTCCCTTAATTTATTCTCGGCCAAAGCGCAGGAAGCAAAAATTTTTCAGTATAATTTTTACTGGTCCGAGCGAGCCCAGCGCAGTCGGCGCTAAGGAACAGGAAATGAGCAATGCACCGACATGAAAGAAAACGAAGTCAGGGGTAACGGTAACTTTATTATGATAGTCGCCCTTAGAAGAAAATACCGGGTGACCATGACAGCTCAGAGTTAACTCTCGCTGCAGGCTACTGTTGCAGTTGATGCATCGAGAACGGTCGTTCATAGTCAGGGCTGCCAACAGTGTTGAAACAGGGGACGTGCGTGTGTTTCTCTCTTGACTATTAAAAAATACGTCCACAGAGAAATAAATCATATAAATATGTATAGTAAAATAAATTGTTGACTTATTGAAAATACCAGCAAACAATTAATTTTACTTTATTTAATCAAGGAAAGTAATAGCTATACTAAACATGTCAAGTATTGACTATTTTAAACCTACTGGCAGCATCAAAAACAAAAAAAAAAACGACTGATTCGATTAGTCAAGCTAGAAGCAGGATTCCTTCACCCGTACTTTACAAAAACGGCATTTTCTCTCCCCATATGAATAACATTGTTGTCTACCCGTATATTATTTTGAGTTATGGCTTTTGTCTTGTAGTTCATTGGTGTAATTCAATAGATATTGAGTGGGAACGTTTGTGCCGTCTTATACATACAACGCTAGTCCTGTCAGAAGGTTAATGAGTAGGCACTACAGACCGACGTAGCGAAGGCTCGGTGGCAGATTCGAAATTGGTACACCAATTTAACGGCATGCAGAAAATCTCACACGCTATTTGATGTGACATATCAACATATCAAAGAAGTAGCAGCCTGAGGTACTTTGTCTTAATACTAACATAGGGAGAGAATTAGCAGCTGTCCTGTAGATCTACATATTTACACTCCTGTGGACAATGTCTATGTGATATATTAAAAACATGCTGCGAGTAACACAATTGTATAGAAGGTAGCAATGTTCATAGCTGGGTGCCATGCTGTCCCATGTGTTTCAGAATAAATTGAACGAGAAAAAATAACTAAATTGTATGTGAGAAGGTCAAATAGACAGAGTAAGGGGCGCTAGTTAACTTTTACCTCAAGTCATTTACTCTCCTCCAATCGGGAGCTCACAAGCTTATACAGCTTGTGAGCGGATACTGAGCTTGCTCGTCCTACCGGTTGCACAGTGAATTTTGGTTTTCAGGATACCCCTGGCAAATACTTTTGATACTTTTGACACTACGGGGTTACCACAGGTCAGCGTTACTGAATAGCGCCGCGGCATGAATAATGCGAATGCAATATAAGTGGGGCATACTAGCTATAGATAAACTGAATAAATAACCAAGGATATGAGTAAGCATACAAATGAAAATGACAATGAGTGTAGGAAGGATCCTCAGCGTATATTTCAAGAGATAGGGATAAGAATAAAATTACAACCAAATTAGGTTGAAAATAAATGATAAACATGCGAATTAAAATAAAAGACGAATGAAAGAAGAATAGTAATGAGACTAAAACACAAACATAAGGATAATATTGAGAACAAAAACAGGAATACCCATAAGATTTAGAATATAGATAAGAACAGAAATTAGTATGAAACAAGAGCACATTAGCCAGCAAGAATAAGGCTGCTTCAGCGATAGCCTTGGACAAGCAAAGGGCAAAGGCGGCAGTGGTCTTAAGATCAGTGAGGACAAGGACAGCTGCTGTGCTGAAAAGTTCATGTGTGAGCGACATTTTATATATAAGATATAACAGATGAAGTACTATAGATGTCAAAAGGTGAAATTTGCTACTTTCTTTAAAAATAATAATGCAGTAAAAAAAGGTGCAAACTTTTGATGTCGCCAGGAAACGTTTTCAACAGCCAGAATGTTCGAAATGGTTCGGAGCCATGAGGTATATAGGCCTAATATTGTAGATAGGGTCTACCTTCCACATCAGACTCATGAAAATGATTTTTGAAACCAGTCGAAAGCTCGAATATTTATGTTTGAGTTGCATTATAAAAAATAATGAAATGTTTCTCACCGGTAGCTTGGTTACATGAGATCTCAAATTTCATTTTCAAAAGGTGAAATCCAAGTAACTCCGATGGATGTTAGCCCGAGTATGATAATGGAAATGTAAATTAACCGTAAAGATAATTGTGGACCATTATCTTTGGAACCCTCCACACTGTCGCACACAGATATCAATATAATGTTTAAAATCGAAGTATTACTTTAGATATAAATTATTCATTCATATTTTTTAATGGTCATACTACCGGCTGTCCGGCGACAGATGCTGCATTTTTGAAAGCTCCTTGTCTTTTTCCAAGACAAGAAAGAGCCTCTTCTCTTCGCTAAGATTAGTGCCCACACATCGCTAAGGTTAGTGCCCACACATCGCTAAAATTAGTGCCCACAAATTTCTAAGATTAGTACCCACACATCGCTAAGATTAGTGCCCACACATCGCTAAGATTAGTACCCACACATCGCTAAGATTAGTGCCCACACATCGCTAAGATTAGTACCCACACATCGCTAAGATTAGTACCCATACATCGCTAAGATTAGTACCCACACATCGCTAAGATTAGTGCCCACACATCGCTAAGATTAGTGCCCACACATCGCTAAGATTAGTACCCACATATCCTGGAATGAGGGTGTTACAAAGAAAGTGTTTGAAAGCCCTGTAGGTGAAGTAGAAGATAGAAAGCATTGACTGTAAACTTACAAAAAATGCTGCTCTTATTGTGGCACATCCGTTACAAGTATCAACAAAACTTTTCAATTAATACACATTTGTGCACAATTTTTGTTATATTTATTTGGCCGGGACGAAATAATCCCAATGGTCTGGTATTCACTGCGGTATTTTCATTCTGTAATAAATCGAAAAATTTGCCACGCCATTCGCCCAAAATAATACCATCAATACAATATAATCATTTGGCAATGAATCTAGAGCAATGTGCCCTAGACCTCAACACCAAATTGGCATTGAAGGAGGTATTTATTTGGCAATAAATATCGCCATTTGCAAAAGACAAGCGTGTCATGACCAGAGTTCCTTTGTCCGTACCAATCAGCTCACTAAGTGAGAAAAACACACACACACTCCGGCATACGTACTGACGCACACACACTCCGGCATACGTACTGACGCACACACAAACGCTTGCGCAACACTGCCCAGTGAGAAGGACGGCGGAGTCAATGAAGCGATGATAAATGTTGTCATGCATTTGCCGCCAATACCTGCCCTAGGAATGGGTAATTGTGTGTGTAAAGAGAACACGAGTTCGCAATCGTGACACTTACGGGGCTGGAGAAAGTGTTTCTGCCACTTGACCCGGCGCAGTGTGAGTCTAATTGAGTTGGGGTGACTCACCCGCTAAGGCTACATTTGTCTATGGGCGTGCCCACGTGAGTTAAATGTCAGTCTACTTACTCACTTGCTCCAGTTTTAAAATTAAATGCGCTTTTGCCATAAATGGAAATTTTACCTTGGAAATTACAATTGTTTATATTATACATTAAAAAAATCCTAAAGTTGACATAATTAATAATATTGGAAATGCCTGATCTCTTTCTTGAAATGAAGTTTTTGCTTTGAAAACAGCTATTGGCATTGTACATTTTTAAAACCCAGTTTTACTATTGAAATATTATATGTACCGATCAATAATCTAACCGTCTCCTTACCATAATACTATAAGGATATTAAGCAGTAAAAAAGACGGCGAAGTATTTTCACCGACACCGTCTTTCTGTTCAGGTTCTTTTAATTAAGCTTCTCAGTGTTATAATCCTCCTTCCGTTGCTATCAAAAATTAAACAAGCTATTAACAGTTACTGTAAGTCTGTAACAGCTTCAATTTGGCGAAAAGCTCTTGTCAATGTGTGCTCCGTGCCCGAGGCGTATCCATGATACGGATGACTTGTTTATGTTTACGGTCTATGTATATCCTTGAAGCGTGACAAAAAAGGACAGGGAAACAGATCGATGAACAGTTATTTACACAACACTATAAACAAGAACACGTAGTTATCCGTTAATTTGTCCATTTTTTTTATCCTTCCCTGAATCAATTAGAATGGACCGTACTTCTTGCTAGTCAATCCGTATCTTGGATACGATTTGAGATTTTGGCAGCCCGTGAAAAAATGCACTACTACCTTGGTTCGTATTTGAGATAAATAAGATGTACATAGTAGTATGGAATTACTTTTATTAAATTCCGCGAAAACGGACGTAGGTTAACAGAGTTGCGAAAAGTATATTGGATACGAGTCAGTATTTATAAAAGTATCTTGGATACGGGTCAGTATTTATTTCTAGAGAAATGAGGCACAAGTTTTTACTCGCTTCATTAAGTTCCTTACATGGGAAACGCTTAAGAAAAAGCAATGCACTCTTAAGTTGCTCGTCATGCTTGACCTTGACAGTTGTGGGTGCGTGGCTGTATCTTGGGTACTCGCCGAGATTTATAATTTTTAAATATCAACATACTAGAAACAGTCGGGAATAACTCAGTGCTGTTTTTTTATCACCCGCAAACAAAGTGAGAGAGGTGATAATGTTTTCGTTGCAGATTTATGTACATATATTTCTATATATATTTCTTTATCCACCCAATAAGTGGTCGAAGGAGTTGAGCAATGTCCATGATTTTTTGCAGGGAGTCTGGTGGGTTGCCCTCGATGTGACCCATGTCAAAAAAACTGGGAATAGCTGGCCATAAAAAATGACGGCAATGAAATTTGCTCCATAGCCAAAAACAGGTAGGAGTTGAGCTATCTTCGTGATTTTTTTGCAGGGAGCGAGGTTTGCTGTCCTCGATGTGACCCATGCCAGAAAAATAGGATTAGCTAGCCATGAAAAATGATGGTGATGAAATTTGCTGCCACCGCGGGTGATGGTCTTACGCCACCGAAGCGTTCTAGTCTTTTGTGATATTGGCGGGCATGTAAGCTTAAATAGTGGCGTACGAACTCAGTTCACTTTATTAGCGGAAGTGGTGCTATACAGTCGACAGTTTTCGGTTCTCAATATCTGTGTGTCCGCGGTCCCCGGACACGCTATAATCTGTTTTCGTCAGAGCGTGACAAGATAGGCACAGGTAGACACAAAATAAATACTAAATGCGCATTATTAATCAGTGTAGACACAACCACACATCGTTGTTTATTACATGGTTTGTATGATAAAATAAATACACAATTGAAATTAATATAGAATGTTAATCTTTTTATCACAAAAAGTGTGGCCTCTGCAGCAGAATTGGGGTATCACGGATACCAAGTGGCAGCATTGTCTATTGAGTGACCTCACTTCTTGGATTCACTCTGTATTTATTTGCTCCTGAAGTGGTGCGCAGTAAATAGATAAATTTCAAGGCTAAGCAAAGTATTAAAGGTACAGCAGAGCAAGGTTGAGCTTTCACTGATACGCCCCAACTGATCTGCTCTTGATTAAAGTTTATGTTTTTAGCTGTCAAGTTGTCCATTGAGTGCAGTCTGGTCAATGGCTGTAAATTAGGAATTTTTAGTAAAGAAATATGCATGGCGTGCAGTATGGTCAGCATCTGCCAGGTGTGACTTTTAAGTTGAGAAATATACATGGACTGCAGCCATATTTAAATTATATCCTTGTGCCCCTTATCAGGTAGGTAATGTATGTAATGAAAATGTATAAATGCATCTGTCGTTACCTTCACTAGCATAGTATGTAGTTCACCAATCACAGTAGCTGCCCAAACTGTCTCGTATATAAAAACAATTTTTACACCTTCAGGCTGCTAGAGCTTCCCAAGTTTCTATGCGATATCGCTACTGCAGGTATCGCAACCCTCACTCCTGCCGAGGCGTGTTGCAAACACATGCTGCCGAGGCGTGTTGCAAACACATGCTGCCGAGGCGAGTTGCAAACACATGCTGCCGAGGCGTGTTGCAAACACCCCATTGGACCACCACAACATGCAGATTAGAAACCGTACCTAAATACTGCTATTAGAGCACCATTTATTAACAAACGGTGTAAGCTTAATAATAATGATAAAATTCGGTGGTAACTGTTACTTCTTCGAAGGAAGCTCGAACGAAGTAACTTGATTTACCGATTTTAGGCGCCATAGACTACTCGTTATTTAGATTAGATTAGATAGGCGGCAGTAGACGAACCAAGAGGCCCATTCCCAAAGAGACACCGGGACACCCCGGCCTCGTTGAGCTATGGCCATTATGTTAGTAGGATGTAGAGGATTGGGGAAACGAGAGGAAAAAAACGGAAGACGAAAGAGAAAAAAAGAGAAAGAGAAAATAAAAAATAAAAACAGTGGGGGAGAAGAATCTCCACCATGAATGCCCCCAAGCATGATCGATTGCCGCTGATATACGGAGCTTAAATATAGGGATGGAGTGGAAGTGAGAAGAAGTCAGCATAAAATGGCCTGGGAAGCTTTGGTCGTTTAAGTGCTTGCGAATCGTGGAGGAGGAGTTCTTAGCTGAGGAGGATATCTCTCCCAGTGTATGTCAAGACGATTTTTAAACGAGTTGACCGACTCCGCAGAAACAACATCGGAAGGTAGTCTATTCCAAATGCNAAATAGGGAAAGAACTGCTGACTTAAGGTTGTTCTTCGAGTTTTATGCTTGAGTTTTTGACCGTTGTTTCGCAAGCGATCATTAAGGTCTCTTTCAAAGAGTCCCGTTATGGGTACGTTTGTAGAATTCAATTATTCCATCTAAAAGAAATAGCTGCTTTTGAACTGTTACTTGCGTCACAGTGTTCGATGAAGCGCTTTTCGGATAGTAAGCCAACGAGATTTGTAAGTTGCGAGGTCGCCGGTGTAGCATTGGTAGCACAGAAATTGCGGTTGCAACACGCCTCTGTAGCACAGACTGTAGTTACTTACTGGTTGAGAACTTGATATGCGCGTAGCCTTTTCCGGGTATTGTGGAAATAGATGATAACGAGATAATATTAGGGTTGATGATAACAAGATAATATACAGGCTGATGATCACGAGATAATATACAGGCTGATGATCACGAGATAATATACAGGCTGATGATCACGAGATTATATACAGGCTGATGATCACGAGATAATATACAGGCTGATGATTACGAGATAATATATAGGCTGATGATCACGAGATAATATACAGGCTGATGATAACGAGATAATATACAGTTGTCTTATAAGTTTTTTGGGTATAAAAACAAAAATCAAGGAATTAAAGTTGTGTTTGCAACCATACAATCATTAATTCCTGAACAGATTCTCAGAAAGTTTTTAATTTGTATTCAGGCGCAAAATATACGCTGTCTGAATAATGAAAAATACACCGCTGAACCCTCATGAATGAAAATTTATAAAAAAAACTGTGTAATACGTATAGCATGAATCCAAAATTATATTTCTTCTGAAAGGTACTAGCCTTCGATGTTTATCTCCAAGCTTGTTTGCCGCAAAGTATACATGCAATGCATTTTAAATTGCGACTGCTAGTTGCACGTAATTTCCAGAAAATGCATACAAACATTACATGCAGTGCGGTCTGCAAGTCTCAGTTTATTTACAAAATTACATCAATATTAGAGTCTCTTTGGCTACTTTACTGCCTACAATTAAGGGCATACAACACTGATAACAAGTCAACAAAGTTCAAATGTAAGAAGATCAGCGAGCATTTCCTACTGGCAGAGTGAGTCAGCACATGTATATATCACAGTTCAGGGCTTCGCAGGCTTAGGGAAATGGCAACACTGCAAATGGCAACACTGAGAACGGGAACACTGAGAACGGGAACACTGCACTTAGCAACAATGCAAATGGCAACACTGTAAACAACATTGCTGCAAACGGTGATACTGCAAATGGCAACACTGCAAAGCTGGGGCACAATTCTTAAAACATGCCCAAACAAGCTAATAAACCTTACTGAAAGCTCCTTCATTATTATTGATTTGCTTTTAAACGTTTGCCTCTTTCATGTCGCGCTTTGTTAAAATCAGGTGGAGGCAAATTAGCCCTGGTTCTAAATGGTAGCAAGAGTAAGGAACCCTAAAATTAAAAGTCATTTTTTTGTTCGTGCTTTACTAATTTTGCAATTCAAAGAAGGAAGTGGTCCGAAAGATCTCGATGCATTCATGTTGATCCTGATTTTTTTACTCTCCTCCCACTTCAGAACTTCACCATTCGTTCTGAACTTACAATACAGAAACTGAATAGATTATTAACAAGTAAGAAACTCTGCAGAGTAGAGCGAATCCACGAAAACAGTCTAAGAAAACTTAATTTCACTGAAATTTAACTATTTTCTGTCATAATTTTCGACGGTGTAAGCCAGTAATATAACCGCTGAATTAAGTATGAAGAGGACAAAAGAAGCGAAACCTGTAAAACTATCTAACATGGTCATAGTTCATGATAATTTCGATGCGATAGTAGGTAATATTAATTCGACCCAGATAATAAAACAACACAACATTCACAAAATTATATTAATTTGATCCCGATAATAATGATAATAATATAACACAATATTCACAAAATTTTTCTTAAGCCTTCACGGCAAATAAATGAATAGTAAAACATGGGCTCTTTCAACACTGCGAAATGAACACAAGAGCCGTGCTAATGAAATCACAGTTCGCGATGACGACTAAAGAAAAATGATAAAAGGGTGCAGAAGGAGGGCAAGGATCCGTGCTTGAGGCCAGTAAGGCGCGTTCCACAAAGGTCACTTCCGTGGGTGGGGACACGAGGTGCTGCGGATACCGTGCTCGTCTGGCCAGGTCATGCTGATGAGAGAGACGTGCTCACCTGGGGAGTCCGGGACGTGGCCTACGCGATCGTCTGACGATTGATCGTCTTCCAGAAATGGTGGGACGGTTTTTTTAGTATTGGGACCCTATGTTCTTTTTTTTAATAATTATTATCGATGATAATTTTTGCTGTTACAAATGGACATATGAAATAAAGGCTTCCATTGCCCACCTGTTGTTTTTCAGCCGTCAAAAGTGATACCCCTAGATAATTTCGGAAAAACAGCTCAATTTTCCCTGATTGTCACTGAGTGAAGCAAATACAGTATTTCATATCAACCTTTGAACTGGCTAGCAACTGTCCTTCAGTACCTCGATTTCAAACTTATCCAAGAAACCGTACGAATGGCTACATGACACTGCTTCCGCCACTCACTTCGACAATTTAGTTTTCCACAGCCCTGCAGCCCTCAAACAAATATCCTTTAAGCGCAATAAAAATAAATAAATAGACCTATTATAGTGTAAGTATTGACGGCATGCTTTCTGCACGAAAAATGTATATTTGTACAAAAATATTAGATAGCTGGCAGTAGACGGACCTGCAGGCCCGTTTCCAGAGAGCGGCCGGAACTTACGCCCCTGCCCGCTATGAGCTATTGCCATTAGAGTATTATTTCCCGAGCCAGTAACTTGCTTTCAAGAAAGGCCAACAAACCAATTTCCTACGTTCAGCGCGTTCAGTACCACCCGGCCGCATCCAGGATACGAGCAATGGATTTATATTTAATAAGGAAAGAAACACTGAAGCGTGGCACAAAGGATCCAATCAGCAATATGCAATAAATTCTCGGTAAAAAATAATTGAAATTATGTAAATTCAATTTGTTCCTGGCAAAGCATTCGTTATTCTACGCCGTATTTTCGATTTGATGCTGTTAACAATTCCAAAGCCTGACCATTGCGACCTGGCAGCCTTCGTCACGCTGTTCCGAAATTCCGTTTCCATATAATTCGTAAATTGCGCTTTTGCCATTGCGAAACTGCGCCACGAGATCGACTTGAGATAAGTCGTGCCGACGGAAATTACGTATCGAGATGCCTTTAGTGGGCGAGACGCCCCCCCTTAACCAGCCCTCCCCACCCCCGTCTTGTTTTCCATTGTTCTTGTGAAGGAAACGGCGAAAGATTTCCTAAGTGAGGATGCAGATGTGGCACCGCCGCACGGAGTGTATGCGTGGCACCACCTCGTGTTTACATGAAAAGTGTACTATTCCTAATCTTAATGGAAAAGACGAAGGTTAAAAGCGAAAATTCTAAAGAACATATCTTGGAGATCTGCTCTACCAACAGTTCTGTAAAGCAAGATAAAGAAGGAAGAAACATTATTCCTCTAAAGTCTAACTATCTAAACGAATTTTGGGCCAAAATAAAGTACTAATTTACATATTTCTTTTTACTTTGTGAGTTAATTTTACTTGACTTCTATGGTACCTTATAGAATTTATGAT
This sequence comes from Parhyale hawaiensis, assembly GCA_001587735.2. Lineage (NCBI taxonomy): Eukaryota > Metazoa > Arthropoda > Malacostraca > Amphipoda > Hyalidae > Parhyale > Parhyale hawaiensis. The sequence goes on from LQNS02277812.1 coordinate 4,016,967, forward strand.
AGAGCTATCTCGGATGCGCCTTCCTAATGTGATTCTGGTGTTTACCGCCACATTTGTCTTTAAATTTCAAGCAAATTTACGTTTTATGTAAGAAATTACTTTTTCAAATACTTTTCATCCTATGTTTCCGTGCCTGCCTTCTTAAACCATGAACCATTAATTAATTAATTAGGAAGTTTCAACGCAACAATAAGTGTTTCAATTATTTCATTTTAGTGTTCCAGGCCGATGTGGCCACCTCGCACTGCCCGGCAAAGCTCTGGGACAAACTTTGTTGAGCATTTACTTTTTCATTCATTTTGTACTGCAAATAATGCATTAATCCATTAATTAATTTTCAAACCCAGCTCAGGAGAGCTAAGCTTCAAGAAAGAAATTACCATTACCAACCAATGTATCCAGGATACGATTGACAGAGTAGGAGGGAAGGGGTTTCAACGGGTCGGCGAAATTTAGCTTTCGAGGCTTAACTTGTTCGGGACGTTAGATAAGTGCGCTGGTTTCTGCCCGTTGATTTCGAGTTTCAGGCGTTCATATGCAGTCGGTTAGTCTTGGGATTTCACACGAAGGCTTTTCACTGTAGTTAGTTTTTTAGGTGTTGCGGTGTAACTTGCTTGTCTCTAACGCTGGGAGGAAGCCAACTTTATTCTCGGAAGCCTGGAAGTTGATCGAATTCCGATCACCTGGCGACTCTCCTTACGGATTTGTTAATTCTTTCATTTCACTGGCAGCGTGTCTTCCGTAACATGTGAACATTGGGCTCAGGTGTAAAAGTATGCAGCCCATCTTCGTAATAAGACAAAATACCTCAAGGTGGTACGCCCCTTATGTGTTGGACCCAGCATCCATATTAGATAATAAGGAGTTCGCTTCGGTTGCTTCTCAACGTTTCGGCTGTCGTGAGAATGTCCTCACGCTACCGTCAGGGAAAGGCCCACGCGTCAGTCTGCTACTCCCCTCCCCCCCCCCCCCCCCCGCTGTCTCGCGCCTGCTTCGGTGCAGGGGACGTCAGGAGCAGCTGACACTCTCAGATTTCCCATGCAGGCGCTCGGTTCTTGTGCGGCTCGTTCTCGGCTCCTACTTGGCTCGTGCTCGACTCTAACTCTTATGATTCGGCTGTGTTCTGCCCCGACTCGGTGCAGTGTGCGGCAAAGACGGACCGAACATTAAACTTCAGCCGGTCCTACACTTGCCACCGCAACAACTCCACCGCTTCACATTCGGTACCGCCAAATCTCCGCCACCTCTAATTCATCACCGCCGCAAATCCGCCGCCTCCCGCGCTGCATTTGGCAAGCCGCGGCCGCTTGACGTGGCAACGCCGCAACTCCGCCGCTTCTCATGTGGGTGTTCACCCACTGCGCCTTTTTGTTCCCATTTTTTTGCCGCGGCAATAAACTCGAAACGTCCTTGGGCCAAGATGGCGGCGCCTTCCAAAGGCCAGCTGCTGGAGAACGTGTACGTGCAAGCACGCACTTCTGCCAAGCGTACGTCAATCGTACGTACGTACAATGGACGGACGTACCGGAAGCGGCGCCCTCGGTACTGTATCAGTCCCGCCTTATTTGATACTTTAATGTATTTAGCCGCGGTACTGATTGCTCTCGTCCAAAGTTCCGCGTCTGTGAGAGCTGCTAATGAGAAAATAAACGAAGGTGGGACATAATTTATTGGGCATTTTCTGACTCTGACGGTATAGCATGCGGTGCGAATGTGAAGACTAATATCGCATACTGATTGCTTCTCTGTTATTGGTGTCGCCATCAATATGGGCGACAAAATGACGGTGAAATGTTGGAAATATAAGCAAATGTTGGTCTATTTCTTAAGAGCATCACAGGAAAACTATGCATTTGTATAAAAATATATTATGAATAAATGGCCAATGTGAACTATATACTTTATGGTTTTGATCGTTAATTTACTATGGTGGATGTTACACGTGCACCAACTTGTATACCAGGTGGACATTTCAGTGCTGCTGATGTTCCGTTTGACGTGGATTTATATAAAAAACTTTAGCTGTAGAATAGTGTATTGATCAAGTTCATCTCGAAGAGCATGAAAATTGGGCACATTTGCTGGTAGGGAGATTGAAATGTAGAGCAAAGCTATCGAAATAACTCTCTTGCTAACATGTATGTTACTTTCAAAATTCCATTCACGTGCTATTGGGCTGTTTGGGTAAAAATAGAACTAGTCAAACTGGATATATATTTTCATTTATTTCTCAATGTAGAATATATATATAGACTATACGTAAAGTATTTTAATTCCTACTTTTTATCTCCTAAACGTTAACGATACCAAATTTTCAACAGCTACCTTTGCTTAAATGCAATAACAAAAGAGGGGAATATTCAACGACGTATTAAAGGGGAAGTATCTATCTTCAGAGCGCTAGCAAGCATCCAGTAGATAAGTACCACAGCTGGCGGATGATACTCTCTTTTAACTATTTATTACTATTATTATAAAAGCTAGGTGTTGTATAGTGCTCCATGATATACACCAAGTTTTTTTTCAGCTTCATTACTCACGTTTAAAACATTTATTTTAAAATCGATAAATGTACACTGATCCTCGGGTATAACTAAAAGGTGTAGATTGAATAGCGCCTGATGGAGCCTGGTATTTGATCGCACGTAATATAAGACTTAACCAAAGGGATTAACTACCGGTATTATTACCCCTTAGAAATTTGGAAGAACTTTTGGTCACGTTTTTAATGATTTTCTTCTTACAGAAGCTAAAAAGTAATAAAAATAAATTCAATTTTATTGTTGGTTCACTAATTTGCCCACAAAAAAAGCACAAGTAAATTTTATGTAGTTATAAAGGAATAATTTTGGACGGAAGCAACGGATGGGAACAACGCCCTCTTAGTTTCTTCGTCCTGGAAACAAACCTATGCAAATTACCTGTGCCTGGAAACAAGCTCCCAGTATGTATATATAGACCTGGAAACAAGTCCAGCGCCTATCATCCTATAACCCCCAATTGGCCCCCACCGTCAGGCCCTGCAGGGGGGCACCGTCCTTGGGCCGTGCCCCGAGGTGTTGCCATATCGACAGTAAAGCGAGCAGCCCTCGGTCCAGTTTTTGGGTGGATTACTGGACCTGCCGAACCTGCCTGGACCTGCAGCATCGGTACACCCACTGTCTCCCGTGCGTGGTATACCCACTAGCTGTTGGATCTTCTATAAATTGGATGTACCCACTGGCTCCCGTCTGTGGTATACCCAGCCTAGCTGTCAAGAATTCTGCAGAAAGTTCTAGATTTATGTTAGACCATCCTTGTTTTACGAAATATATTTATCTAGACTGAAAATATTAACTTCAGGATACTGAATATATAGTTTCTTGAATGTAGCGAGCACAAATCGAATACTTGGAAGTAAGAATTTTCAACCAAGATAAGAAAAGTGCATGAAACAAGTGTGGTCTAAATCGAGGACTTCCTGTAACCATGTATACCCCCATGGATGGCCCCTTAAAAAATGCATTGTTGTAGACAATGCACATGAAAATATTCATACCTACACGTCTAGTGATATAATTATGTTTTTTAACTATTTAAGCCCGGGTCTCCACAACAAAGGCGAGGCAGTAATAAGCTACATAGAATATGTCGATATAAACGTGGAACCCACGCACGAGGGTGTTCCCACAGTGGATCAACGCGCATGGGAACAGCAAATCGGAGGCGAAGAAGAACGAACAGAGTCTAGCACCGCTGTCTCCGGTATAGGAGCATGCGTGTGGATACAAGTGGGGGGGGGGGCACGATTGAAAGACGTTCTCGCTAGCCTAGCGATAGCTAAGGTAGCCCGTACAAAACTTGCGGGGGCGCTGCTCCCCGTAATACAGGACGGGCGAATAATCATTGCAGCTTATAATAACATAGCCTGGTATCAGTATAGCATTAACTCCAGGAAATTATCACTATAAATTTCCAAAGCTAATAAATAACGCATTCCTTTCCACATTCCCCACATTACGCATAATTCTTCCTTTAAGTTTATCTCCATGGATTTTCTGTATCGGCCATTGAAAAAAACTGCCTATGCTTTTTGTCTATGCAATTTACCTGCACTACTTTCATGGCAAAGATAAACAACTCCTTTGTAATGCTTTAACAAATTCAGATTCTTAAGCTTTCATCATAAAAAAATTACCCATGCCTCCTTCAAAGTGTTAATAAAATTACATTCATTCATTACACCTAGGAGTCACCAAAATTCCTTGCATTGTACTCGAAGGAATTTCCAAACTTTCACTATCGCTAAGTTGTACCTGATTATTTATTAACAAATTTATTTTCTTCATAACTTTATTGTAACTCCACAAAATTCCTGGCATTTTTTGCTAGCCGCCAGAGGTCCTGGAGGTCCCAGCTGCCATTCCTGGCATTCCTAACGGGGGCGCCCTGCGTCATACCTGCGCAGGTAACGCGTGCGTCATAGAGGTATTGCGTCAGGTCCACCAGTTACCCAGGGTTAATATTCCCCCGTATCCCGGACCTTTGCTCATAAATCCGATTACCATTCCCTCATATCCCGGACCTATGCTCATAAATCCGATTACCATTCCCCATATCCCGGACCTATGCTCATAAATCCGATTACCATTCCCCATATCCCGGNTATCCCGGACCTTTGCTCATAAATCCGATTACCATTCCCTCATATCCCGGACCTATGCTCATAAATCCGATTACCATTCCCCATATCCCGGACCTATGCTCATAAATCCGATTACCATTCCCCATATCCCGGACCTATGCTCATAAATCCAGGCGTTGTCACCATCTTTGTCAGACTCTTGGAACTCATAACGTTTATATTCAGCGCTATGAAAAACATCACCATGTAATGATTATTTATTCATTTATGTGTTCATCTATGTATACTGTCGGGCATGAAGCCGCGAAACATTTATTTCAATACACCGTTTTATATTCAATCTATCCATAGTTTCAAAAGATCCTGAGGTAGTCTTAGATTCGTGCTAACGTAAAATTTTAAATGTGCTCTTGGTGATTAAAGAAAGTTGCATATAAATAGTAGATTGACTAAAAGGCCCATCCCTAGAGAGGCGACGAAGCTTGGGGTTCGATTCCCAACGAACCACCGATATGTAGCAAACTTTATGGGTGTAAACCGGAAAGGGGCAGTGAATCTCGTTCCTGCTAAAAAAATCGGTTTAAGCGATGTGAATATTATACTCCAGAAAAGCAAATTCAGTTTCGGTCCCCGATGGTCCACCAGCCGTTTCATCTACACAAAGCAAAATGCCACTGCAACCAGAAAGATAAGTTTGGATCGCCGTGTTTCAAATGCATCGCCAGTCTTCGCTCTTACCGCTGGTCCGCGCAAAGATACTGCTGACCTTGGCATTTGCGTAATAAGTTGACGCTAGCTGCAGCTGCCTGTACGCACGTACTATTGTTCCGTGCAAACGTACTGAGCGTAAAGATGTCTGCCTATCAAATGCAGATAAACACAACGACGTATTTCCTGTTTATTGCATGATTTGCTTGCTTGATTGTGCTTTTTGCATAGAGCCCGTCTTCATTATACGTGTAGCAAAAACGTATTACGTCGTTTGGGCACGTATCTCGAATACGTAAAGATGGTGCTAAGCAGCTATAGATATGCCACAAGATTCGAAACAGAAACATGAGTTGGATATATCTACTATAGCTAGAATCTTTAAAATAAATACTTTTCGTCAATTAAATACTAGCAGATTCCGAGTTGCGTGTCATATCCATGTGAGGTTCAGTGTACCTTATTTAGCTCCTGTATACACGCATGTATTTACCTACATACATGTACAAGTCTCCCAACACTTACACAATGACAGAAATGTAGACGATTGCTCAGAGACTCGCTGCCGTTACGGTTCAGTTCACTGGGGCATTTCACGTCCTCACAAATTGCCTTTTTGTTTCCTTTTTTTTGTGCCTCATATTTGTCTCCATTGTTGCGAGGGGGAGGACGAAGGGGGCTGCTTTGACCCCTCGAGCTGTAGCGAGCTTGTGATTAACCCCCCTGAGAAAGGGGGGGGGATGGAGTGCAGTTGACCCCTCCAGGGCACATTTCACTCTCGATGAAGTTAGTGACCGCTTGGATCGCGTGCTGCGCCGAGTGCTGTAAACTAAATGCTAATTTTCTCTTATGTTATTGTGTAGTATTATTCTTATGCTAGTACTATGACTGAAAACCTCAGGCTGCTGTGCCCTAACCTTGTTGGACACAGTCTCCATGCGCGAAATAAATGTGCTTTGTTTGTTTGGTTCCCTCACAGGATCAAGAAGCATGATAACAGCAATTCTAGGAATGGAGCACTATTAGATGTAAAATCAGAAGGAGTATGAAATTGGGAGGAAGCAAAGTTAGCACAAAAGATAGCCGTCACAAAGCCTAGCTAATGGATAAAGTAACCTACACAGTCCTCTTGGGGACATTGCCCCCATATAGTAGGATTGGGAATACGACCTCAAGATTTCATGCCGAGGGCCAGGTTGCGCTATCGTCTCTCACGACGGAGATGTGTGCGTGTTTGTGTACGCAGATCGTGTGCGTGTGAGCGGCGTTTAAGTTGGTGCGCCGCGCTGATTAAGTAGGGTTAGGTTAGGGTAGGTTAAGTAACGCTAGGTAACGTTAGGTAAGGTTAGAAAGGTTTCATTGGGTTAGGTTGGGCTAGATTAGATTTGCCCGGGTAGTGTTTATTATAGTGGTGGGGCGGAGCAACGCTCACGGCCAGCACGATGTCCTGCAAAACACTGAAGAAATCAATCAATCAACTTTATTAGGTACTCACAGGAATGGTACAATAGTTATATTAAACATAGCTTATCACTAGACTTAAATTAAATGCAGAGAGCCCTTGATAGCCTTAGTACACGTTACACCGCATTCCGGCTCATTGCTTGACCTCTATTTGGTAAGGGTGCTTACACACCAAGAGCGAAGCGGTGCGGAGCGGTGACGCGTTCACATATAAGCGGCGCGAGCGAAGCGATTCATGCTTTCGTTGCGCCAGTCAACATGGAAGATTTTGTGAGTGTGTACCTTTTGCTAGATGGTCCCAAACGGGAAAGGCAACACTGGGTTCATCCCATCAACCACCACCTCTTCAAGGATCTCAGGAAAGATGAACTGAGGTTTGCCGGCTATCTACGGATGAAGCCTGCAACGTTTGACAAACTGC
>LQNS02277812.1:4050862-4081944 GCA_001587735.2 Parhyale hawaiensis
ACCGTGCGCGTAGCACCGCGCCCAGCTCCCGAGCCTCGCGGATGCCCCACTCAAAAAGGCGACCGTGCGCGTAGAACTGCGTACCATATGCCGCGCTTGTTCCACCGTAGATTTTTAACTGGGAACCGTGATCTAAATTGAACTATCAATTTGGATAGGTTGATTCAACAAAGCGTTGACATTCCACTTAGCAAAATAAAAAAAAAGCTGAAATACAGATTTGTTGGGCGCATCTATGTCATGCAAAGCATAAAATGGTACCCTGTTGTCTGAAGATAAGCTAATGGTATTTTTCTTTCCTTTCTGTCTTCTCAACCTCGTAACGAACGGTTACGAAGAAATCTAACCTTGCGCGGTGATGGTTATTTGCCGTCTAAAATTTCTCTTTGAGCTCATGGAAGTTTTGCTTTTCAAAATTTGAATAGAACTTAGTCAGTGTTTGATCAATGGCTCTTAATGTGATGCAGAGATCATAATGAAAGAGCTACATTGTAAGCCGTTAAAGGGGGTTTTTTGAACCCTAGGTCAGGGATGATGACGATTAAGGTCGGGTAGGCTAATTAACTGCCCAATTGTCGTAGTAACAATTAAAGAGCCATTATTCAATAGGTTTGTTACTTTGTTCGGAAAAAGGGTTAGTTCGACAATTCGGTAATTACCCTATCGAGGTGTGTTACACGATGTAATTTGACGGCAGGAGCCGTTTATCTCACAGCCGTTACAAAAACGGACTTAATTGGCACCACTTCCATACCTTTTCTGCGCAGCTGCTCTGGTGACGGTTTCTTCTGTGAACCCTATCAAACTTCACTTTTATGATGCTCAAGCTTTCAAATTTATATTACTATTAATCAATTATGTCTTTGAACATTCCTCACCAATCCTGTAAATTTAATAAGAATCCATTCATAACTTTTTGAATTATTGTGGCAACAACCATAAAATTAAGAACAGCTACAAACAAACGAACGAACATATCATCACAAAAATTTGTTCATTTACTCTCCATAATATATCCAACAGGCAACAACTCATGTAAATTTCATGAAAATCCGTCCTTAACTTTTTGGGTTATGGCATTAGAATAATAAGGTAGACAAACCTCCAAGGGAGGGATCTTCGCCCAAAGGTAATAAATAATTTATTCCTTCTAACATACCCAACAATCCATGCAAAGTTCGCCAAAATCCGTGAGTAATTTTATAAGTTATCTTGGTGAGAGACCGGTAGTCATAAATACCGAAAACCAGCGAAAACCAACGAAAAGCAACAGAGAAAAACAACATGAAGATATGTCGAGAAATTTTCCCTAGCCCTTGTCACATTCGCGCATCTGGCGAGAATACTCGCTCTTCTTTGCCTCCAACTAGCGGGAAGTCCGTCCTTTCCCATATAAGCTCCTTGGTCTTTTCTGGTCATAGCTGACGACTAGCCTCCCGCAAGGAGCTTATATGGGATATAAGCTCTTTGGCCTCCCGCCAGTGTTGCCGTTTTGTAGGAACCTCCCTCCCACAGATCTGTGAGAGAAATGAGGTCTTGTGGGACCTGGATTATCTATAAGAATTTGTGGGGAAAATGACAAATCCTAATCATAGAAATTTAATCATTAGAATATTAATAAACTCATTTTCATAATGCTTTTGAGCATTACTATCCACATTAATGCAATCATGTTCGTATTTCCGATTGTACTGTAAATTCGAAGCTGTAAATACATGTTAAACAACGTATAGGTTGTCTTTTCCACGTTTCAACGTATAGGTTGTCTTTTCAACGTATAGGTTGTCTTTCCAACGATATCCAACAGAAAAGTTGCATATCCAACAGAAAAGTTGCATATCCAACAGAAATCAACGTATAGGTTGTCTTTTCAACGTATAGGTTGTCTTTCCAACGTATAGGTTGTCTTTCCAACGTATAGGTTGTCTTTTCAACGTATAGGTTGTCTTTCCAACGTATAGGTTGTCTTTTCAACGTATAGGTTGTCTTTTCAACGTATAGGTTGTCTTTCCAACGTATAGGTTGTCTTTTCAACGTATAGGTTGTCTTTTCAACGTATAGGTTGTCTTTCCAACGTATAGGTTGTCGTATGAAGTTGTTTTGCCCTTCAGTCGTCGTTGAGTTGCATGACTTTAGAACGTTGTATTCCGGATGTTTGTGGGTGCATTTCCCCATTTGCTCTATGTTGGTTTGGCATGTTTCCAGTATCTAGGACTACCCGTGACCGACAGAATAACAGAGACTAGCCCATTGAGTACGCGACCTACTTGGCCGAGGTTATACTAATAATAATCGGCATGGGCCTTTCAACTCTGCAGTTACAAAAATCAATCTAATACTTCATTCAGTTTCTTAATCGGTTTATTCTCTTAATCAAGTACGCGATTCACTGTATAGCTACCAGATCCGATTTTAAACTTAAGATGCTTGATATTACTTTTAATCATATTTATGACAAAATACAGAATTCTTGTGCAACAAAAATAACACAAAAAATTTTGTGCAAAATTTCATCGATAAAAAATGTGATAATTTCGAAACAAAGAATAACATGAACAAATCAGTTTATTGACAACCATAAATTACGGATGTTTATACTATTTAAAATTTTCCTCGAAAAAATTATAGATAGTACTATATGTTTATATTATGTGTATAACTTCATTCAAATTTAGCACTTACTATTTTATTTTGACAGTCGATGCAATACCCGACCTAGTATCAGCAATTACTTCGTTAAACTGGAAATGATTAATGATTCCATGTCACCGTTTGTCACGTAACAAAATTTAGTTTTCTCCCCTTTGAAGAGTTTTTATCACGGGTTTTAACCTAAAATTTGATATAAAGTGGCGAAACCAAAGCCCCAGTCTGAGGTTCCAGGCCCAGTATGCCCAAGCAGCTTAGTCTGATTTGAGCGAACAATAATACTGTAAAAAGACATAAACAGAGCATCAGGACTTCAAAAATGACGGCCAACATCTTACCAACTCTCAATTTTGTTTTTTTTTTGCTATTTGGGGTCGAGATGACGATATATCCCACCTAATGGCTTATCATGAAATAAAAATAAGTATACAAATTATCAAATTTTTGGCAGTCCAATTTCCTAACTTGGGCTCTATTGCTTAGAATTTTTTTGCTGGCTTCTGCATATTTGAGACTCTTCCTTAGCACAACAGGTTCTACCATAATGATTTCTGTAAGTATAAGATATATAGAATTAGGGTACGACGGTACGACACATGACATGTTTACAAGCCGTACATTCAACAAGTATTAAGCGTGTATCTAATTCACCATTCTGACGTCATTTTAGTTCATTAGCACGGCTGGATATATCCTCATAGTGCTGGTATCATGGCTACGAACATAGGAATTAGAGCAAGAGATCAATTGCGGGGTGACTGTCGCTTTTTTTTTTAAATATCGTCGAATATAAACTAAGGTGGAAAATGAGTTCTTGTCTGTTTTTCACATATTCGGTTGTAAATACCGAAAAAAAAAGTTCTAACCTAATATTGTTAAGATATGCCTGTATTAGTTCTTAGTGATTCTTCGACGGAAGCAGCAATGCATTTGTTCAATGGAACTTGCATACTTCAAACCAAAGAGGTTAAATAAAAGAAAGTCGCAGCAGCCACGGAAATCGGGAACCGAACTCTCTGGTAAAGCTGATTGGCTACAGCTACACGAAGGGCTGGGAGCACAGTACAGTAAACCTTTACTGTACTGTGGCTGGGAGCCTGTGATTGGTGGAAAATAGCCGTAACGACAGAAAAAATAACTCATAATGTAGAGTAAAATATCGCAGTCACAGTTCCTAGGGATAATAATTATAGTAATTAAAATAATCGGCTTGACACCGCTCCACGGAACGGACCGCGAGTCGAATGTTTTCACCGACTTAAAAATATAATTGATCAACGCAAGCAGGTGATCAACGAGCGATGTTACAATATAAACAGGTACTGTTTATGACCGTTTTTATTATTATGCTTAAGATGAATGAATTTCATAAAGGTATTTTTGTTCGAATGGGATATAATTATTTAGATTTTTTAAATATGTTGTTGTTTTTTGTGTTTTTATAACATGTAAACGCAATAAATATTACAATGAAAATTTAGTGTTACAAGTTTTTATGTGTATATAAAAACATTTTTCAAGTTTCGATGAATGACTGATATATTATCAAATTTTGGTAAAAGTTGGAAGTGAAAGTCAATCAATTACTTGGGTTACACTGTCGGTGCTTGTAGTATTCTGCATGCTGACAATTAAATAAAAGTTTATGGATTACGATTAAAGAAATATCAGTTGAGGGGATCACTGCCATTTCCCGTCGGTCAGCGTAATAAATTCCTTCCTCAGCCCGTGCTTTAGGTAGTACTAAGGCATCAAAAATTCATATCTTTGTTTCCCTTGCTATTGTCGGTTGAGAAGTCCTCTGCCTTATCCGTGCCAGGAAGCAGTTAGACCCGCAGTAGTTAGTTGCTCAGTTAATAGAGAATAGCTGCAGCCTTCGTCTCCACTGCAGCGGAAGAAATGAGGGACTAGGTACCTAGGACGTCGTGAGGAGTGTAGAACCAATGCACGAGGGTGCTCCATGTAGTTCAGCCATTGGAGCTCCCACATAGGATCAACGCGCTATTTATATGTTCATAAATATAAACCTAACCAAAGCATCAAACGGGAATTACTACTTTTGTTTTATGGTTCAGGGTATTTAGCAACGGTAGCCGATTCCACATTAAATTGGAGTTAATGACCCGCTTGCGCTCGCAGTCTCGAATTTTATATGAGTTGTAACAGTTAATAATTAATTCCACAACATTAACCTTTATTGCTTAATAACTATGGGAGGAGATTGAATATGTTCTGCGCAATCGATGGATTTGCGCGATCGATCGATCGCGCTGCGCAAACGATCGATCGTTCAAATTTTAAAATTAAAAAAAAAAACAGTCCATGCCTCTCCTAACCTACCCGACATTTAACCCGAATATAGTCCAACTTACCCGAAATTACGGCCTAATACCTACAACATCCATTGTTTTCGCAGCGCGATCGATCGATCGCGCAAATCCATCGTTTCCGCACAACAAATATAAATAAATACAACTGGGAGACGCCCGCAAGACGGCTGGCCTATATAGCATAGTATGCCTTATTCGCTCGCTTCTTTCAATAATCCTCGCAAGACTGCACCTAACACGCTATATAAACTAGTGCACCAAACGCCACCCTTTTGTTGAATAAGTCATGAAAGTATGTGTTTGAAAATACCTTACCATCCTATCGAAAAAGTTCACAATACTCCAAATTTCACCATGTCCACAAAGTCCACGAAGTTAACCAAGTGAGCAGAAGCAACCAAGTTCACCAAGGCCCGTGACCAGGCCTTCACTAATGACCCGGGAATTCCCGGGCTCGTATCCTGGATACGGTATGGTAAAAAAGTTAATGCCTTGGAATTTTTTTCTTCATTATTAGATGGGGAAAAATAAGTCTTCGGACCGACGGACGGACAGACAGCTCTCTTATTATAGTATAGATAAAAATACATTATTTTTTGGAGAACCGCACCACCAGATCCCACTGACGCCGGAAAAACCGAAGGCTGGCTTGCCAGACGAGAAAAAGGTCGCATTTTTCCTCTTACCATTTCATATGGCTGTGACACACGCTAGCCAAAAGCTGATGAAACGCTGGCGAACGCGCAAACTTTTTTGCGCAAAAAAGCACCTCTCTATTCACTCGTGAGGATGGTCCGTTGGTCAAAAAACTTCGAGCTCCGTTCATTGAAACGACGTTGTCATGGCTATGAGCTGAACAGCATGACAAAAATACATCTAAGAAGCAGAATAATATAATAGATGCCACCCAATGCTTTCAAAAGTAATGTAAATATATCTTCAAAATAATAAACCCATTGCGACTCCGAACTGAACGCCCCACCTGCTGTCGGCCGACGATAGATGGATCTGGGCGGTTTGTTGACAGAATTTCGCGCGTTTGACCAGTATATCGAGGGCATGAGTGCTGCATGCTCCATCACAGAATTTTGCGCAAAACCGGGAGTGTGCAGGTGCTTAGACGTCGATTTCACTCGGATACTCGTTCTTTTCGATAGCGTGTGACATCGGGATTAGGAACAAAATCTTTGGTATCGGCGATATGCAGTACCCGACGGAACGGACCACCAGCTGATGAGAGAGCAACGATTGCAAAAATAAGCCAATCAGAATTTCGCCGGTGGGAGAAGTCATCGTCCACGACCTCGTTTCAAAGACCGGGTTATTCTAAAAGTAAACGAGAAGGAAGTTAGATTTTCGAATCAAACAAGCGTAAATCTTGTAATAAAATGAGCACCAAGTACAAAATGATAAGGTAGCTTGGGAAGAGTATATAATTTTTAAATATTCTGTCTACTCCGGGGGTACAAGGTTTGAATTAATTACGGGACCACACTTTATTCAATGACAATAAAAAAAAATAGAATTTCGTTTCCCGAACATTCCGTAAGGATCAGTGACTATAGGAACGTCTATCCCTTTCTCGTATTTTGTTCGTAACCCAATTTGCACATCATGAAGCCTTACGAGAAAAAAAAACTATTCGGAATAGTAAGGAAGTACTACAACTCAGTACTACAGCCAACCACCAAATATGAGGTATTTCGATGCTTCCCAAGCGTAGATTAAAGACAAGATGACCAATAGAACGGATCCCTCTAGTTGGAAATTTTCGGTCTCGGTGTGGCAGGTAGCTTATTTCATGGTATATGTCACGTTAGTATAGGTAGGGTTAGTGAAGAAGTTTTTTAATGAACATGTGGGTAAACGTGTATGCCAACACGTGCATTGTGACGAACTCACTTGTACACACACACACACACACACACCTACACACACACACACACATGGATATCAATTACAAACAACGCGTTGCACTAGAACCATCCCATTCTGAACACTTCGCCTTGCCCATTCCCACTTGAAGAGAGTTCCACTTGCCCAAAACCCCTGGAACAGAGGGGGTTTGGGGGTAAAAGGTACCCCTCGGAGGGGTCCCCATGACCACCACACCCAGCCCCAGAGGGTTTAGTAACAGCTGACCTTGTGGTGCACAATTGTAAGCTTGCTGCTCCGCCTGTATAGCAGCAGTAGTGTCTCTTTCTTAGTTGGTCTTCTATCTCTAGACTAAGACAGAAACTCACTCCTCATGGAGTGAATGGGTGGAAAACCCGTTTTATGTATGATTGTTTCAGAAAAATGATATGTCAGCAAAGTCACCTTTGGACCATCAAGTTTACCATTTTTCATATCTAGGTCAATCCACCTGACTGCCTTCAAGAGATTGTGATGATAGTTCAATTCCTTCTGGCAGTTATAGGGTGGGAGGGTGTACATAAAAATACGTATACAGACATATAAATACATATATAGACACACTCGCAGAAGGATAACGTTATCACCTCTTTCGCTTTGTTCGAGGGTAAAAACCCCACGAAAATAATTTAGAAGTTCATAATAGTTTCCTCTTTACGAAAGTGAAGCTCTAACATGAAGAAGAAGAGAACAGTTATGATAAAACTATTTTTCCTCAATGCGTAACCATTAACAGAAAAATCGTTATCAGTAGCTAAGGCAGAAAGGTTTTCTACTTCCATTCGTCTGTTTAAATTTGTTTTTGCATCATCAAAGCACCGGGTAATGATGGAGAGAAAGCTTGCGTAATTAATATACTGTAGAAACGCTCACAAACCCACAGTTTGGCGGTGTTTCCGTTCCGATCTGAAGTATTGGATAGGAGAAAATCTATCTGCTGAGCAACAGGAAGGCATAAGCCTTGTCATAGTTTTGAAAATCCAAGTATTGAAGACATGTCAAATACCTCTGACTGCATGGTATCATAGATACTGTAGTTTATTTCCTTCCCTGGGAGATTTTTTAGCACGTCGTTCGCAAATCGAATATAGAAACTCAACGATTTTCGAAGTGGAAGATATTAACAAACTCGTGGTGCAGAGAGAGAGCATGAAAGGAGGAAGGGAGCTGCTGGAAGGAATTAATTTTAGCTTTCAGCGGGTGCCATTAGTATGAAAATTAATAATATTTCTTTAGAGAATGACGATGCACATGTAGCGAGACAAATGAACATTTGCAATACATTTTTCTGCCCGTTTTCCAATTATGAAAGTTATAGCTAATGAACAATAAACATCAATAGTCAATCGAGTGCAAGCTTTTTATTTATTTACTCATCATGCTCAGACAATGAATTTAAAAAGTAGCGAATGTTTCAATAGACGGCTATGTAATCGGCAAAAAGATAAAAATTCTTTCAATACGACTGCAAAATATAAATTTAGATTAATATAGCAGCCTCTAACTTTGTAACAATGCACCACAGATACAGACAGAAAAAATGCACATTTTTCACATGCTCTTCTATTTCTTTCACGCCTCATGTTGCGCGGCATTCAGGATACTGACGCAACGGTTGTTTGTCACGCGCTTCACTGCGCAGTTCCCACGCGCACATCTGAGTCTGCGGTCACGTAATGAATCGCAACGAAACCGCAACAACGCCGCACATTACCGTTATTGATAATATTGCTGATTGATTGACTGAGTTATTGAGTGACCGTCGCATAGGCGGTGGAAAGAGAGCATTTCTTTTTCGAGTTTCTTGTTTGAAAAAATAACATTGCAGCATCGACTAACTGTCCTGAAGCTGGCCCGTGAATGAAATGCAAACTTCATCTTGAAACTTAGTTTTATACGCAGCTTTATTTTCCCTGGTGGTTATTATACCCTTAATAATTACTCCCTGGTATAACATTTGGTACTCCCTGGTATGACATTTGGTACTCCCTGGTATAACATTTGGTACTCCCTAGTATAACATTTGGTTCTCCCTGGTACAATATTTGGTATTCCAAGGAGGTACCAGTACCCGAGGAATCAATGATCCATGGGAACAGTCTGGGGAAAAACTGAGCCACGAGCAGAACGCCACCGTATCTATGATACTGCGTAACAATATCGAGCAAACCAGGGGAAGCGCTTCTATATTATGAACCTGAGCTCCCCTGCACATGAACCTATTCGAACCTGCAAAGTTGACTTGCATTCAGAAGCTGATTTAGCGCCCTATAATTTTCGCGGATCCAGCAAAATAGGATAAGCGAAGATAACTGGGATTCTAATTAAGCAATTACAAGTTGGATGGCACGCGTCACTGTTATAATTTAGCAATTAAATAGACATTAGTTAGACAAGACGAGAGCTTGGTTTGGGACCGACATTGTTCGCACTGCAACTGATAATGCGGATTATATTCATTCTTAACAATAGCTCATAGAGGGTCGGAGAGTACGTCCCTTCCGCTCCCTGCGAATGTACCTGCCGTCCATTAAGTCTAAATATGACTTTAGTCTGCTCTACTCAAAGTTTTGCTTTATAGGGGAATTTCCCAATTTTCGAACATGCAATCATTATTTGATGGGATTATTACTTTCACCTATCAAATATAACTGTTTGTTTCGAAATAGAGTTAGTTCGTCAACTGGGTAATTCCCATACATCCAGTTGACGCAATTATTCTTTCTTTTTCACCTTCATTCCCTTAATTTCTTTCCATGGCTTTGTTCCTGCATCTTTCCTGCGTTTTCAAAGCTTCCTTTCGTTCTTCCTTCCAATTGACTTCTTAATGTGATCTTTCATTTGATTTTCCTATTGTTTTATCTTTATCTTCCTTTCATTACCTCCGCCAAGGAGGTTGTTTTCGTCGTGTTTGTCTATCTGTCTGTCACTAAGATAACTAAAAAAGTTCTGAACCGATCTGGACGAAATTTACAGGGATTATTAGGTATGTTAGGAGAAATAGATGATTAACTTTTGGTGAAGATATGTCCATCCGTTTGTTTGTCAGCCTCATCGTCCTCAATGCCATAACTCAAAAAGTTATGGATGAATTATTATGAAATTAACATTAGTCGTTAATAATATAACAAAGAGTAAATGAGCAAATTTTAGTAATGACCCGTTTGTTTGTTCGTTCGTTTGTCACTGTTTTTAATTTTATGCTTGTTAGCACAATAACTCAAAAAATAAAGAATGAATCTTTATGAAATTTATCGGGGTTTTTAGTAATGTCAAAAGACACAAATAATTAAATTTTGGCGCAGATCGGCCAGTTCGTTTGTATGTTTGAATGTTTGACTCCTGTTTATCATAACGTTTGTTAGCAGTATAACTAAAAAAGTTATGAATGGATCTTCAAGAAAATTGCACAAGCTGTTGTTACTATCAAAAGACACAAATGATTAGATTTTAGAGCTTATACAAAGAAAATTATGGTTTCAGAGCCAATATGAATTTTTTGCTACCGTTGCCTCGCTTGCCGGAGGTATGAGCTCTCAGAGTGCTCAAGTTTTTTTCTAAATGTTGTTTTCATTTCATTTGTTTTTTTCCCAATTTCGTCTCTAAGTAAATTTGCGTGTTTTTCATATTACCCTAGTTTTATAGATTTTCATTTGGGTAGACGGTATCTTTTTTTTTCATATTTTTATTTCGGTCCTATTCCCTTACGTCTATTTGTCTTCCACTTGTTCTCATTCAGTATTTCAACTTTTTAATCCCCTCTATTCTTTGAGTCTTCCGTTCTAATTTTTTATCATCTTTTCAGCGCTGCTCCTATTTCCTTCTTTTTCAAACAGACGCAAGCAGGAAAGGAAGGCGCGACGACAGCTGCTGCAGCTGCACCAGCAGCGGCCCAAATACCAAGGTCCCGAGTCTCCTCTGCTCTTAACGAATCGTAAACATGCCAGCACTGGCCCGCCACCCCGTGTGCAGCAGCTAGTATCATGAAGACCGCACAGGTAAAATTTCCATTCATACATAGACTGAACTATCCATGGCCGTGGCGACAGGAAGCGTTTTTGTGCTTTTACGAAATCCTTCTGGGAGGGAATTTTCTAAGGATTTGCTTATATACTGTACATACACTCGCTGGAGCGTGTGGAAACTCCATAGTCGAAAAGTTTCATTTTTCACTCATTTACACCGAAGCATTTTGAGCGCTTCATATCACATGCTCCTACTACGCAGACATCTATGGTAGATCTAGCAAGACACGCCGCTATATCTACACGCGCACTTCTCTATGACGCACATGACAGCTACATACACACAGGAGCGTAGTTCTTAATAAGGCGTATGCGTGTTACACCCAATAGCGTATAAGGAATGCGTAGTCCACAGTCGTATGGCTTACGTAAGAGACGCACCGCAGATACGCACAAGAGACACTGGGTACAATATTTATGTACACGTTAGGGGGTCATCAAGATTCGAATAGGGGGTCTTGAATATATTGCACCATATACCCAACAGGTCAAATCCCAACCATATCGTATTTATCCAGTTAAAAACATGGGGAGATCAGTGCTTCCTTCTTGGATATTGCTAGGTAGGGACTAAAAATCTGATATACCATACAGCCCGTGACCCAGTGGGTCACTAAAAACCTTTCATAGGTATTCTAGTTTCTTCTGTTCTAGTTCTATACTGTCGAGACGTATCCAGGATACGTACGAGTGGTACTGAGCAGCTTGATATAAATGCCTCAATATTTGAATTCTCATTGTTGGTCGTCTACATTTAAAAATTTTGTTGCGTAGAATTCGAATGCGGCATGCAAAATAGTTATTTAGTTATTTGACATGACACGAAACCTGCGACTGTTTGTAACTGTATGATACAATAGTTTCATGTACATGCAATGTTTATGTAGTTGACCAAATGACTCAATAAACAGTTTGTTTCAAATTGTTTAAGAAGCAGTGATGAAACGAATGCAGAATATATGTTCTGTTGAGAGTCTCTAAGCCAAAATTGACACATATCCTTATGCTTGAAATCAACACTGGTACAAAATTCCTAAAAAAAAAACAACTCCAAAGAATGCAGTCCGGCAGCTGCAACATAATATGGAAATTCAAACTGACGAATACAACGCTCATGGCTAAAGTTTCCGATAAGTTATGCTCCAACGGACGAATTGACCTCAATACAAACAGGCCAATGGAACACGCCCCATGTTTCCCAATGTTTCCGAATTCTATATATCAAAAAATACACTTTTTCTAGCTCCACACTGTAAACATCCTTGACGTCTCAAGTAAACACGGCTATAAAATCTCCAAAAATATCGCCAAAGTATGCAATCCGGCAGCTGAGATAGTCTAGCTCTGTACCGCAAGAGTATGGCGATAGGTGCGATAATTATCGCTGCAAAAACTGCGATAGTCTTCTTTCCGTGTGCGTGAGGCACGGGCACGTCTACACGTTCCTCGACAGACCCAGCTAACTACCTTAAAAAGTCAATGCCATTAACCTATTCTGCCACGCAGAGCACGAGAATAGTCCCAGTTGCTTCCTTCTATGCATGAACTTATCACCTTTAAACGCAATTGCATTTTTTCTATAAATTAGTCCATTTGAATAATTTTTTGGGGGCATTTTACCTTGATTATCTCTTTTGGTAAATTACTCGATTTAACTAATGAATTCGAATATGCAGTTTCAATTTATTTGTAACCTTTCTCTACAGTAGTTTATCTGATTAATTTAGTTTAATTGAGGGCGCAGCTTATTTTGTTATTCTCTAAACGTGAATCACTCAATTCAGCTATGCTATTTCACTAAGGTCTTTGAATTGATTTGCCCTTTGCATCAAATGTTAATGTTGTTGTTCGTATTGATACGTCAAGTTTTTATTTCTTACTAGCTGCATCATTCACTGCATCAACGCCTCCCCGAACAATTGATGCATCGTGAACATGGAAGATTTTAACTCGTGTCTTTTTCCCAGTTCAGAATATGCGTATCATGGATACGAGACACTCTTCCCAACAGAGGCATCTTCTGGAGGGTAGACGCTTTTAGCTAACGTAGCTGCAAGGTTGAGCCTATCATCAAAAAGACAATTTCCCCATAGACTTCCATTGCGTGGCAACTTCTTGTAGACAGAGCCGGATTCAATGCTGGACTCGGCCGGTTAATACCGAGGACCTCCCTCTCTAGGGAGCCTTGAACCAAGGCCAACTTGCCAGTGCACTCCAACTGGGAAACCTGCAGACACTGGTTCGTGCTGCGGATATAGGCCAAGGGGCTCCAGAAAAGCACATGGCTGCAGTCTAGCACAGATTATTGAGGACCATAGCACCAGCGATGAAAGGCTCTTATATCAACGACTAGCCCCCCTACCATCCCCATTTCTGGTTAGGATCGCGGTACCCCCGCAGTAGCATTCTGACGCCAATGCTGACTCAGCGAACAAACACTCGAACATCCGGATACTACGGGTAGCAGGCAGTTGCAATACTGACAAAGACATAATTGATACGACAAGCAATTATCACCTGTTCCTTTCTAGTTTAAAAATTTGTCGAAATTATCAGACACGACTGTACTCAGATCGCCTACCAACGAGAATGACGGTTGGAGGGACTCCATTATAATTGCACTAGCCTACGGGCTCTCCTAATCTAAATTCCTGTCTGGGTAGCATAGATGCAAGCATGTAATCATTGTGGATAGATGATGAAACACCATAGAGTCTATTTTTAGGAGCTTGTTTAAAGTATTATAGATGCAAAAGTGAAAACAAGAATCAACTAATTTCCACCTTTACTTGTTTTCCGTATCATGTAGCGTGGATGCCAAAAGTTTAGTATCATATACTTCCACGTATAAATAAATAGGCCTCCCCAGCGTGGTATTTGTATCATGTATCCTGGACACAGAAGTTCACGTAGCTCTCTTCTGTAAGGTCCCGTGGCATTCAGGCGCAGATGTGGTGCACTATACGTGAAAATATCATGGGTGCTGCCGACAAAAACTGTCGAGACCTTCAGCTCCTGAGCAAAGAAAAAAATGCCGAGCGTAGACGTGACTTTTGTCGGCCGGACGGTCTTCCTTGTGGCGATCTTGTTAGGTGATCTGGGTGTGTGTGTGTAGGCATAGGTAGGTTGCTACATAAGTGTTCTATACATGTATACGTGGGTATAATGTGTGTGAACGTGTGTTGAGCTTTACATTGTATATAGATGCGACTGTACGTGTATTCTACATACGGATGAAATGTGTGTAGGTTTAGGTGGGCTGGTACATGTGAACTCAATATATATAAATATATGTGATATGTGTGTATATATCTTTATATTAGCTGATACATATGTATGCTATACATAATAGTGTGTATGGACGTGAATGCGTTTGTGAAAAAATGCCGCAATGTGGTTGTAAATAGGTCGCTTCTTTCATAAATGTAAGTGTTAGTCATGTCCCTTGAATGTGTTAGTCATGTAGCTTGAATGTGTTAGTCATGTACCTTGAATGTGTTAGTCATGTACCTTGAATGTGTTTGCTATGTACCCTGAATGTGTTAGTAATGTACCTTGAATGTGTTAGTAATGTACCTTGAACATTCAAGTTTATATCTATTTTAACTGCCCCATATGTGTTTGACACTTCTAGTCGGGCATGTTCTCATTTATATTTTAAGATATGAAGTACAGTTCTGATCTTATTGTATTGAGAGAACAATGAAGGAGTATAGGTATATATACTTTATTCAAATGTCTAGTATAAGCCGGGTGCATGTTCAGATATGCTTGTTTATGATCGTATATTGTGTACACATGCCTCATGTGTTTGTATTTCCAGAAGTATTTTCGTTACTTTCGATTACTTGCAGAAACACAAACATTTCTATGTAATCAAAATGGATTTTATTTTTAATATAACATGACAGAACCGTACAATATGGTCCAGTTTATAGAAATTATGCTGTTTTACGAAAAGTGCCTTCCCGCTACCAATAACTGTTCATAGGTATATGTACCACAACACAAAGTTGCAAAGTCCCACAATTGTGCTGCAAAAATGGTAGTTTCTAGAAAATGCCCCAGAAAGTGGGACAATCTTTATACGATTGCAAGACATAGAAGACGAGAATATCGCATTTAGACAATTCCAGAGTACACAAACTGGTACTCACAACCAGAAAAAATAAGGTACATGGGCTAGTACCAGTCAGGAGTTGGTATACCTTAGCGAGGCACCCTGGGAGTACCCATCTCATGTACCCCTAGCGTACCAAATACGGCTAAGGCTCGATGCCCTTGGAAAGGCTGCCGGCCATAATGTAAGTGCATCGAGGGTAAGGGCGTGACCCTATATGCGCTGGAATTCCCCCTTACTGGCTTGAACTGTTTGTATGAATATTGTGAACTCTATACAGAGTATATTGTATTTTCTTCAAATATTAATAAAAACACTCTTTCTATTTGTCTATTTTTTAGTGGAATATATATTTTGCTTATTATTATTATTATCAATTTATTATCATTGTTACTATTATTTACTTATTTATTCTCTACTGGCTTAATTATTAACTTATTCGTTACCTATTTATTTATTTTTTACTGTTTCATTCATGGCCATGGCCGTTACTATATAACGGTAGAAAAAAACATATACATACAGTATATATATACTGCAATGAAACCCTCACCGTTTTAAGTCATGTTAGCAGGTTGGCTCTGAAGTTGGTATTAAGGCATATAAAACAGTCAGCTCAGATCGAAAACGTAAAGCTTTGATGCGGGAAGAAAGGGAAACGCGGCATCCATGCTACCTCTAAGAAGCATTTTATCATGTGTCATCATTGCCCAGATTTAATCCAAGAGAGGTAAATTCAAAAATGAGCTTGGTATATGTTGGTTGCATATGCAGGCACACGCATAAAACAAAAGTTAGCACGAATATATAGGATGACTCATTTGTCTAGTGAAGTAAAATTGTCGTAAACAGGTCAGTTATTTCATATTATAAATTAAGATTCAAAAGAAGAGTGCAGCTAGAAATAGTAAACCCTGAATGTTGTCTTAAGTAAATTTATCTCTATAATTGTGAAAATAATTTATTTAGAATCCCCGCACAGGCATCTAACAAGAAAAAAAAAAAACAACGCAATTGTTTAAGTTCACAGAAAAGTCTGGCTCGTGGCAAATTAATTCTATGTAAAACTTTAAAATTAGTTTTAGCTCAAAGTACCAATACACAGTATTAGGAAGAAAAAATTAGTTTTAGCTCAAAGTACCAATACACAGTATTAGGAAGAAATCTTGAAAAGCATGAAAATAAGTACTAAAAGGGTAGTAAACGAGTATTAACAGAGTTCTAAATTACATTTGTTCAATACAGGTACATATACATGAAATTCAAATTCGATACATAGGACAAACGAAAAGAGAAACAATGCACGGCGCACAATGCAGACACACAGACACACGGAAATGGCGCAACAAATGCGACGTCAGCAAAAACCTGCGGGAAAAAAAAGCTGGCGGCGGCCGCTGGGCAGCAACGCGACATTTGGGGCTGGGCAGCGAGCGCCGTATCAGTGATACCGTATGGTAGTCGCTTCCTGTACACGGCGCGGCAGAACTTCTTAATTGGTGCAGTTCATTATATGCGTGACGGGGGAGGGAGGGCTGGAAGGGGGTATGTCTTTCGATGGGGATATACGCTTCAGAAATAGATGTATAACACTGCTTTTTTTTACGTACGTCTAGGCCTTTATGTACTGTATACATATATATATACAAATATATGAATCGATAGGTATTAATGAGTCATTAATGAATAAGCGAAATGTGAATGAATAGTACGCGCATGAATTAGAAACGAATTAGTATGTGGATAAGCGAGCTAGCATAGCAATGCGTGAATCAACGAATGAATCAAGAGAGAATTGAGTGAAACCAGAAAAAAAGCTAATGAATTATTGCCTTAAAGATACCTTCTCTTGTGATTGGCATCTTGCATCTTAGAATTTAAATACTTAAATCTAACATATCGATTATAAAAACGCTATTGGCAAACCGAATAAGCATTCGAATTCCGAAAACTTAATCCTTTGAGAAATTGTCTGACTCACTCACCTACAATACATTTAATTTAAGGGACGATTGAAAGAGGAAATTTACGCATAAAAATAGGCGCATTATACACGGAAATAGACATAAATGCATTATGAACGTATATAGATATAGGCTCATGGTGCTTGAAAATAGTACTAGGCGCATATGGTGCATGGAACTAGAACTAGGCGCATAGTGCATGGAACTAGAAATAGGCGCATAGTGCATGGAACTAGAACTAGGCGCATAGTGCATGGAACTAGAACTAGGCGCATAGTGCATGGAACTAGAACTAGGCGCATAGTGCATGGAACTAGAACTAGGCGCATGGTGCATGGAACTAGAACTAGGCGCATAGTGCATAGAACTAGAACTAGGCGCATATAGTACATAAAAATAGAAATAGACGAATTGAGCATGGAACTAGAAATAGGCGCATGGGGCATGAAAATAGAACTAGGTGCATAAAAATTAAACTAGGCGCATGCATGGTGCGTGGAAATAGAACTAGGTGCATGGAACTAGAAATAGGCGAATGGTCAATGGCAATAGAAATAGGCGCGGGTGCTTGACAAGAAAAACAGGCGCTTCGTGCATGAAAAAATGTTTTACGATAATGTGAACGAATGCCTGCATGTGGTAAATTCAATCATCAACGGTCTTCAAAATAAGCTTACATTCTGCAAGTGCCTCCGACATTTGATAAAAAATATACGCATAACATTTTTAAATGAAACTACAATAATGAACGAAAATATATTGCGTTCCATCGCGCTGGTAATCAATGACGATAATATTAGGCACTCAGTGCGTAATAATATTTTAATAGGAAGAAAACAAAGAACAAGTAGGAAAACAAAGTGCAGAACAGTTGGAACCTCCTCGCGAACACAACTACAGCATATCGTACTCACCGCACCGTAGATCACAATACAAGCCAGTATACCGCTTTATAGTATATGCTGCACCCAATTCACCATTCACTATACATTCAATTTGGATAAAATAATGTTATATCAATTGTGTTTCTCTTCTTTATAGAATTAAAGCCATACTTTCTTTAAATAGTGGAGGAAACTTGAGATTTATTATAGCTCTTTTAGGAAAAACTGACGTGACTCATTGAGTCACGAAATTTATTTCAACGCAAAAGTTCATGATTGTGAAATTTCAATGAAGCAGAGCATGTATCAAGAGCTAATTATTTTACTTCTAAAGCTTAGAGCTGTAAATAGGTGCTTCATTTTTCTCTGTTCACGTAAAAGACTCTGCATTTATCATTCCCTTCATCTAATATTTCCATAGTGTAAAATATCGTTACTCAAATTCGTACGTTGTATATTTCGATGAAAGTGAAAATTCCTCCGGAGAATCAAAAGTTAAAGAGCAGCAATTATGGCAATATATATCCTCCAATAAAGAGAAGCGACATGGCATCCGCAGGGCAGCATGACTCACCATGTAGAATATGAGAACTCAAACAAAAAAAATTGTCACAGGCCACACGACTGCCTGGAAGAAACTGAACCTCGGGTCACCCACTTCTCACCTTTTATAGTCGGGCAGGTGAAGCTGCCTTCCCATTGGTTGAGACTGCACGGAGGAGACGCTCCGTATTGGCTGAATTTTTCGTGACCTTGGTTGAACAGTCAGCTGCGCTGTGATTGGTCCGCGTGTGAATGACGTCATGGTGCCTCACTGCTATTCAGGACATGATTGGATTGCGGATCCGTGACGTTGCCCTGAGGGAAGCAAACTTTCGATTTCAATTGGCTTGCGTGGATCAGTAACATCATCACAGAGGGTACGCAATGCTGCGCAGTGATTGGCTGGGTGTGGGTGGGTATTCCAGGAGTACCAGTTCTTCAGTCGCTCATTGGCTTCTAAGATTGATGACATCATATCTGGAGCTCCGACAATTTCCAAATACGGCCACGGATACTCTATTACTCATGCCCATTCATTTCTTCAAATACCCTGAGTGGATACCCTACAAGAAGTAGCTATCCATTTCTTAGAAACATCAATACGCCGGAAATTCGTTAACTAAGGACACAGTGTAGTGTGTCGAAATTAAAAGCATGTCGACAGGTGTTTTTTACGCGCATATTTAACATTCACGGCAGCTGATCTTGCCTTGGCTAACCTTTAGCTTGCGCTTAACCTTTGCTGCTGGTAATTCGGTGCATCTGATTCGTCTTTTTTCCCTTGAATGGCTATTTCTGGGACCTGTAGAGGCAATAGGCACCGAGTACATGCCAAGGGCAATGAAATTATTACCGTATTTATGTAGAATTAATGGATAATAGAACAGCACGATTATATAACTGTAATTATAGCAAAATAGGATGTAGAATTTTTTCGTCTCATCATTATTACATTCGTTGCTTAAAACTTACCTAGACACAACGTATATGCACTGTGATTCAAAGACAGGAAGAAAGAAAGAAAGAAGAGACATGTAAAATGTCAAGAGAAACGTGAAACTATATAACAGTAACTCGGGAAAGAGGAGGGTGCATAAAACAAAGTACTATTGGTAGGAGTATGGAAGTTTATAAGAAGACAGATGTCCTGAATGCCTAGCGCAAGTTGAAGTCACCTAAAAAAATCTCCTCTTGAGGCGCTGCTCCCCATAACGTAGTCTGGGTCATTCTTACTTAGTCTAACCTCATATTGTTAGCCATCACAAAAATTAGACCATGGTGTAAGTGGGATCTTTATTCTTCTAACTAGAGGGACCAACCGTCAAAAATGGCGGCAATCACTTTGTAATTATTTTTTTAATTGTTGCTGCTTCCGGTGCAGGTTAATTTTGTATCATACCTGGATGCAGGCGTGATTTTCCTTCAAAGAAACCCAAGATGTACCGCCATGAGTTTGCGAGAGCAAAACATCCCTCCTACAAGGTAAGGCACGAATATCAGTTTGGAAATGCTCGAAAGTTAATCAGCACCAAGAAAATAAAATTCAATCAAAATTAATAATTTTCTGGAAATGCACAGGGTTTATTGCAACGTGAATACCAGCTGATAGATGAACCTTCAAGGGTCGATATTTGGCTGCTACGCAAATTGAATATAATTTCCCGCCTGCTCAACGTGAAGTTCCAACTGCCACGATCGAAGAAATTCAGCTAAAGAAAGCATAAGCAAAATGGATTATGTACGAAAGGAGGAAAAATTCCAACCAAGACTGAGCCTCTCTAACAGCTACGAAGAAATTAGGCTGAAAAATATGCGACACACTCGATCGACAGGATCAGAAACTGTTTCGGCGATACAGCTTTTCATACGCCTCGCTCAACAGAAGCATTCTTTCTTTCTTTCTTTTTTATTTTCTTTCGTCTTACAGTTGTTCTCCTCATGTTCTCCAGTCCTCACCATCCTACTAGCATAATGGCATTAGCTCATAGAGGGCCGGGGCGTAAGTTCCGGTGTCTCTTTGGGAATGGGCCTCATGGTTCGTCTACTACCGCCTATCTTATCTAATTTAATTTAATCTACTGAGCTAGTTCTCAAAGTGAAGTACGTGGACTTCAACTAAGCAGTATTTTCACCCTCGATCATAATGTTCCATACTATATTTGCGATCGTAATTCAAGGGGTTGAAATTTCTTAGTTTTTCACCTTGCTTTTTTGTAGATGAATTTTCTCGTATCTAAATCGTAAAGAGCGTGGGGGAGAGAAGGACCAAACAAACAGTAAGCAAGCAAGATAGCAGGCAACCAATCAACAACTGTGTTTTAAGTAATACCCGTCTAGTAGACTGAACGCACTTCTTGCTCAGCCAACGTTGAAGTTAAAACAATAATGACATTTACTGTACAGCATCCCGAGGCTTAGCGCCGCAATGCTGTCTGAGTTTCATACGTTCCTCAATTCATCAAAACTATATTTGCTTTCAGTTAATGAATGACGTCGAAATTTGGCAGATTTAATCGACGAAGCATAGACGAAGAGATGATTTTTCATGGGGCAGTAAACACAACTGTTATTTTTTCCAGCTTGCTTTCTTCCTATGACTGAGCAACTTTCGCTTCAAACAAAAATTTTGATGTACTGCAGGCATGTCACTTATACGATAGGCAGGATACGCTTCGACTGGGGGGAAATTTAATTAAATTCAGTAGCGCTTAAGTTGCTGCTTGGTCATATAAGGTCGTATTTTTCGCATGCCAACATTGGTGGTGAACGAATGTGTTATTATAGCCGAGTTCACACTCCTTTCATCTCAATATATGTATTCACTCTTCCAGTCGTCCGAATCTTTTATATCGTCGGTTGTCAGCCCAAAATGCTTCGTGTACTCCCTAAAGCTAACGTTCATATCAGTTTCCTCTAGAAGTGCCACTAGACAAGTTATGAATATATCTTCTAATTTCGAATGAAATAAATCTTAGAAAACAGTGCACTTTTCTACGGCTTCTATATAGTGCACAGCAACAATTTCGGAGGAGTGGAGTTGGGCTGCCACATGCAATAATTGAAGTATCGATTTTGCAGCAGTGAACAAGGCATATTACCGTACTTTAAAAAGAATATTCAGCATATGAGTAGTTTCTTTAGTTCGCTATTAATTAATTGTTGCAGCAATGCCAGACAACAGCTGGGACCTACGCTCCAGCCGGGGAGACTGGAGACGTTATAAGTATGTCGTGACATGAACTATAGGGATTAGTATAGGCTTAGAAGCTTTGACCGTTCGGAGTTTCTTACACCTGGAGGAGGAGTTCGTAGCTGTGGAGGATGTTGCTCTCAATATTTATCGAGACGATTTCTAAATGCATTGATTGACTTTGCACCAACAACTTCGGAGGTAAGTCTATTCCAAATGTTTTCCATGAAATACGGGAAAAACTGCTGAAAAAACGCATAGGTTTTTTAGTTGACATTCACACGCCGTAAGTTGTACCAAACGTGGCCGTCAACGTTTGAAGTGAGGTGAAGTGAATAGGCCGTGTTTGCGTTATTAGTGTGCACCCAGCTTACGGGTATTATCATACACAAAACAACTGAAAATTGTTTTCAAAGTGGCAGGCAATTGCTGTTAACTTGGCAGAGCTCAACTGCGTTACGGTAACAATCAACACTTCGAAAATTAATGAGTTCCAACCGCCTTAACCTGTAAATCCGCGGTTAGGTCATCACCCGAATACCTGGTTATAGAATGTTTTTGTTTGAGGAGGGCGAGAAGGAGCACTGCCGTCTTGAGAAGCCCATGCCTCCGCAGAAATCAAGGAACTTTGAATCCTCAATCCTCCATCATGCAAGTGTTATTACGACTAAAATTAGGTCTTAGAGGCTTGACTTTTCCGAAACAAAGGACGGAGGCTTTCGTTTTGCCACTTTGAGTGGTGGTAAAAGGTATAGTCAAGTTGACCACGCCCTGGTTTGTGCTGCAGATATAAGCCAACAGGCCCCAGAGAAATTTACAGCTGCAGTCGATAACAGATCGTCTAAAGCTATGGCTCCATGCAGTTGCAGAAAGCCCCATGCGACAATCTGCACCCCGTCCGAAGTCAGAAAGCCCACAGCATTACGCAGACCGGATGCTGATAGATCACGTCAAGCGCCGCGAAGAATTTACCTACTTGCAGAGAGGTTTGAACCAGCGGCCTTGAGAGTCAACGTCAGAAGCATTAGTTTGCTGCTGCTGCTGTGGGAATCCCGATGCCAACGTGACAACTTACGTTGCCGCTAGCCGCTTAGGTGCGACTCAACTACTAAACCGTTATTCCGTTTAGGAAGCTGTAGCACGGCTTCAGCTTGCGCCAAATTTAACTCAATCAAAAATTGTCGGAAATCTCAGTCTCTACGGCAATTTTTACACCATAGCAAGATACAATGGTGAACTTCCAGCTATCGCACCTAATGATCAGCAGTTTAAGTCCAAAAAGATTTATATGTTAAGATTTAGTGCACGATGTTCATAGCCGTCTCGCTGAAGTCACGGCCACGACTACGCAGTCGCATTAGTTGAATTGTCTATAGGCAGCTGGCGGCAACAATGGAGGTTTAATAAGAGGAGGAAAGAGCCACATTTCGCGGAATTGGCCGCGGAAGTTTATGTTGACCGCTGCTCTCTTCCCACCAATCACTGGCTCCAAGCCATTCGTGCAGTCAATCTGTGAGTCAGCCTCGTCAATATGTTCAGCTTCCTTTCTCTGCAGCCTCTGATGCCTACTTCCTTTATCAAACCTGCTTAGAGCCAACAATTTATTAAGGGCCTTCGAGACTTAACTTTTTCGGAACTTCACGTAGGTGCGTTGGTGGCGACCCTTTGAATTGAGTTTCAAGCATTGACTCTTAATCGGTTCCGGTTGAGGCTTCCAGAAACCTAATCTTTCTCCGCAAAATAGAGTTTTCAGAAGGCTCAACGTAATCGCTTTGCTTCTAACACTTGCAACACGATTCAGAGTAGCACAGGCATTGTCCCTGTGTGAAGTGCCGGACAGGTAAATCTTCGAAGGTTTAATTTCACTGCCCAATCGAGCCCTTTATATTTGGAGCTAATTCTTAGAGAGTTGTTGTAATTTAGCTGCCGGATTACCGCGACCGGCCGCCACCTAGTCGGGGCTTCCGTAGCACTTCGAACTGATCTTTCCTTAGTCAACCTTTTATGAACAATGAGTGAATGAAGCGCTAATTAACTGACGACACGATAATTGTTAGGGTGTGGCTGTTTATTTCTCATCGATTGAAATAGGAGGCCAAATAGCACCTATCTGATAGACTTTGATATAATTAAAGTCGACAAACATTAATCATTTCATTCGAGGTCCGAGTCTAGACGCAGTTGCGTAGAGAGTGAAATTCTAAAAATGTATCAATTTAATTTAATTCTCAACAGTAATGTAACAGCTCAGTCTCTACTGTCTTCAATCAGGGGCGGGGTCAAGGGGGCGGCTTGAGTCCCTCAACAGTTAGCCAAACTTCTGTTCAGAGGCCTGTTGTAATCAGATTGCCTCAGAGTTACTCGATCGGAGTTACAAAGTGTTACTCACTCGGTGTTACTCTATTATAGAGGTGAATGAGACAGGATTTCTCAAAGTGTAACCCCGAAGCAACAATGCATAAATAAACCCAATGTAAACACAGACGTTTATTCGTAATTATTGTTAATAATGAAGAAATAGCCTCTAAAAATTTCGTGATAGGTCCATGCAGATCTTTCTACCATAAAAAATTGATGAATTACACCAATTGAAGGCTTTTCTCCATAAACTCAATAGGCCGACTTCGTGAGAGCTCAAAACGCAAACAAACCAACAACTGCAATAGAAATATCCAAACAATCAGCTAAATGAATAATTATTTGGTTTTATTTGTGATAAATATAACCTGGCAACATAATAACAATACTTGTAACGCATATATAGGAAAATACGTCTTCACAGGTCATAAAACGTAATTATAGGCATAGTTATTCGATGCATATGTGGAGAAACTTAGCATCAACACGGTGTTACACCACTCGCTACCCACCTATTTGCAGGGTAACGAGTTTGCGTAACACCGGGTAACCCTGGCGTGTCTCATTGACGGAAATTGGCTCAATGTCACACGGATTTTGGAGACGGAGTTACCTTCGAGGTAAAACTGGGTAACCCGGGGTTACCCAGCACGCTGAATGCAACAGGCCTCTGCCCCCCAGTATTGATTGTATCATACATGTATTCTGTAGTAACGTCAGCACATTAATATTTAACACCAGCTCCTCCCTCCCACCAGCTCCTTATCGGAAAAGTTCGGACGCTGCTAGTGGTGTATTTCCTGCAATATTTAATATTGGGTGTTAACCATTCGTAGATTGAAGTTCAACAGCATCATCTTCTCTGCTTCTGGAGTCCAGTCACTCCGGTGTGGATTGTGCCAGCTATTATTACCTCCAATGCTGAAAAGGCGTTCACTCTCAGATGGTGGATAGCATTAGAAATTTATTGACTTCTTTTCGAAGTTGAAAATTTTTAAATATGGCTGTCTCTCTTCCAACTGAGGACATCCGAGTCCAAAGTTCTAATAGAGGAGCAAAACATTTCAACTATGTTTTTTAGTGTCAGTACAGATGAAGATCTACCATAATTTTTTATACCAGGTACTTTCTTCACATGGATAGTGTCCTACAATTAATATTCATCAGTTTTTTTTTTTGTAGTGTTTAATTGGTGCTAGTCAGACAATGATCGTTGTGTTTTACGAGGCCCATAAACACCACTTAAGATCAGCCACCTCCCATCAATAAGCTAACGTGTGCTGCGGAGCATAGATACCGCTGTCATCACGCACACAAGCAGCGACATACGTACATCTACGCTCGTCGCCTGCGCCTGACTGGGTCACGTGGTTCCGGAAATTCTTTTTCTTGCAAGGTCAAGGGCGAGGATGTGCGGACGCTGGCCAGTGCGCTTCCGGCCGTTGTGGGGTGCACGTCGTCCTCTATGACGAGCTCCTTTTTTTCTGAGCTCTTTATGGTAAATTGCGTAACTGTCGCAAGCCGTGATGAATGTGACGTATTATGACGCTTTGAAAAGTTCATGATCGTTTTGCCAGGTAAAGAATGTCTCATACTCTTTATTATTCAGAGGTGAATAGTTCAGACACGGTTTGTATACTAACGACTACAGCGTAGTTTTTATCAACGGTACGGTTGAATAGTTCATGTTCGTTACACATAGTAAAGAAACATCGGTTAATATTCACCTGAATAGTTTGTGCACACTCCACAATTGCGTAGGATAATTGCGCAGTACGCAATGATCACTTAAATAGGTCATCTTCGATACATACAGCAGAGAAGAAATATTATCAACAGTTAAATTTTCAGCACGGATATTAAAAACTATTAGGTGTGGAGCAGTTAGTGTTCGTTACGGATAATAAGTTTAGAATACTGTCTAGAGCGGAAGAGCTAAATTCGATACTTACATTAAAGTGCATCTTTACATACTGTAAAAATATCAACTGCCGGATAGATTTTATTCATCACTTAAAATACGACCTATTAACTCCAACTGTTGAGTGGTTCAACTTTGTAATGCATGTCGTGCGTTAATGTAATTAGCAGCAGTGTGATGCTTCATACATGTTACATTGGAAATGAACGTAACATATGCAAGGCTGTTATATTCTCATAATCATATTGAAAATATTAAGCTGCTGATAGATATTATTCGATGAACAGACATCAAGCACCAACCTATAATTTTTTTAACAGAGATGATTGTGATACTCTGCCAGAATGCAAAATTAACGGGCTGTTTCAAGTTTCAAAACTTCACATCTACTGACTCGCATTCGTCAAAGAGGCTACATTTTCCTGAAGTTCGCATATCTCTCATGTCTGTTATCAATATAACGCAAAAAATAATGGATGGATCTCCATGAAGTTAATAGGAACTGTTCGTGAGATTTACAATCGTCACAAGAAATAGATGATAACTCGTCTGTGTCTCTATTTTCTCTGGCTACTCGTAACTTAAAACAAAAAGGCTACAAATTTTTATGTAATTTAAACTATAATCGATCAATTTTTTCAAGGCAATTTGGGCTTGGTGAAATTCCACTATACAGCGTTGCCAATTTTATGGGTATTTCTGAGATTTCTCTTTACGCAGGTAGCTGGTGGGGATAAGATATGGGCCGAACAAAATCTCAGAATGCCCATTGAATTGGCAACACTCTAGAGGAATTTGACCACGCCCAATCTGCCTTGATAAAATAGACGGAGCATAACTGTTGGGACAGTTGCATAGAACAGCTGATTAAATTTCGGTGATAATCTGTTCATTCGTCTGTACACAGTACCGGCAAAAACCTGTACACTTCAACAGCAAGAAAAAACTTAACACGAGAAATGTGAGTTAGTATTTCGTTTGCTCTACCGACATAATAAAGCGAGAAGATGTTAGTGATGATGCATTCCCTCCGCCCACTCATAGCAAACGTCCATCACCCAGCCAACCCTTTGTGAAGGTTGTGTGCTGCTGCAGTGTGGTTGATAGTGGGTTGCTCATGGCGACGAGTTAAGCATATATAATAATGTATGTGTATTTTAATCTAAAAACCTTCAGTATTGTAATGTATATCTGTGTGTAATAAATCTATCAATAATGTTAAAAGACATAAATGATTAAATTTTGGAGCAGATCGGTTGGTTCGTTGTATATTTGACCCACGTTTATCATAATGTTTGTTAGCAGCAAAACCAAAAAGTCATGAACGGATCTTCAAAAAGTTTACTGGAGCTGTTAACTCTCTTGAGGAGTACAAAAGATTAGATTTTGATGTTGATGAAAGAAATTCATCATCTCGGTACCAATTTTAATTTTCTGTAATAGTTGCCTTGCTTGGCGGAGGTATGCGCTCTCAGAGTGCTCTAGTTAGGTTCCAACGTTTAGTGAACTGTCGTTAATAGAGCTGCATAACTAAGAATATCAAGCTTTTGCGGATATTGAATGCTCAAGATTAAAGTATAGACTCACTAACGTATAGACTCACGAGCGTATAGACTCACTAAAGTTAGACTCACTAACGTATAGACTCACTGACGTATAGACTCACTAACGTATAGACTCACTAAAGTTACACTCACTAACGTATAGACTCACTAACGTATAGACTCACTAAAGTATAGACTCACTAACGTATAGACTCACTAACGTATAGACTCACTAACGTATAGACTCACTAACGTATAGACTCACTAAAGTATAGACTCACTAACGTATAGACTCACTAAAGTATCGACTCACTAACGTATAGACTCACTAACGTATGGACTCACTAAAGTATAGACTCACTAAAGTATTGACTCACTAACGTATAGACTCACTAAAGTATAGACTCACTAACGTGAGTCGTGAGTCGACTGCCTTAATTGTTGATGGAAAACCTGAGTAATTATTAGATCCGATATCTAACAAGAACTACACAAGGAAAAAAAATCTAATATTAAATAGGAGTCGACGAGATTAAGGGCAAATTAATCGCTCCATACAAGCGAAAATCATTGTTTATCTGCTTATCAACAACCAAGGAAATTTTCCCCCTATAAGGATCTGATAAAAAACTCACAATGTTTTCAACTTAGGACTCCTAATCAAAATTTTCATCCCGTATGCAGTTGAAGTATTCTCGAGGCTAAGAAAAACAGGGCCCCTTTCTGTTTCCATTCGGACCATGTGATGGAAAGTTAGGGAATTTCTTAATAGACAATGAATGAATGCTACTTTGAGGCCATGTGCGATGTACCTAGGAAGCGGCGGAAAATGGGGAATATCTTTTTGTAAATTAAATTTTCAAAGTTCATGGATTCGAAATTTCCCCAAGAAAAGAGCATAGGCAACAATGTGAGAAAATCCTGCAAGGAATACGTACGGTTTTATTATTTGGTTCGGCAGTGTGAGGCAGGAGTGTTGACTTCGTCTCTCTGCTTCGTGTTGAAGTTTTTAACAATCCGCTTACGATTGAGACGTCTGAAACCGAAATTTTAACGGGCAGGAGTAATTCTTAGTTGTCTCCAGAGTAAGCAATTCAAGGTTACAGGCTAAATCTCGATTGATTCAACGTATGGGTAGATAAGTGCATGAGTGCACAAGTGCTATCACGCTTAAAATAACTAAAAAAAAAAAGCTCAAACGAGAGAAGCTCTCCGAAAGCGCACTTCTCCCAAGCAATGCAAACGAAACATTGTGGAGAATCCAGAATATTTCATCAAAACTATAGAATATGATCGATAGTTTTCGCAACACGATATAGTAATTCCTGTAAATTTTACGAAGATCAGTTTGAGACTAATATTCTCCGATAAACATAAATGCTCACAAGCAAAGAAACGCACAGATCATAACAGAAATATATTCACATGTTGTTTCGTAACTTATCAAACAGATATTGCAAAGTACCTCAGAATTCGCTCGATCATTACTTAATTTTCAAGTGGTGCTCCTGACGAATTGAAAAACAAACATTGACATAAGGAGACAAACGTACGAACAGACTACGTCTAACATTACCAACCTCTAACAGCTATATATACCGCAAACGTAGTGAAGATACGTTCATACTTAACTTTTTTAAGCTGTGTCGCCATGCAAGAATCAACAGATAATCAAACAAAGGGTTAAACGGAGCTCCAACAAAAGTTAATCATCTGTTTTCCTAACATACCTAACAATCCCTGTAAATTTCATACAGATCCGTCCATAGCTATCTGGGTTATCTAGGTGACATACAAGCTCCGATAAAACATGACCTCATTGTAGCAGGCAATAAATAGAAGACATAAGAGTTTAGTACGTAATTTTACTATATCTCCCCGTTAAGTTTCCATTTAGCAACCCAATGTTAGTTTTTTTTTACCAGAGGTGCACTGTACAACGTACCTACGCACAAATTGATGCAAGGATATGCAGCTTTCACGTACGTCATTCCAATGTACATTTCACCTCGGTATCATAGCTACGGTAGCATGAACGCCGTGCGAGCTGCACTGCCTTAATTGTTGATGGAAAACCTGAGTAATTATTAGATCCGATATCTAACAACGCGTTCAAGAAGCGGTAGATATAAAAATTAAATAATGCAACTGTAAAATCATTCAACTGAACTTGGTGCTGCTTAATTTTTGAGTATTTCGAAACTGTATTTCGCCTCTCTTCATACAGATCCGTCCATAGCTATCTGCGCATGAGCGACATTTTGCTCTCGCAAACTCATATCGGCGCAACTGCTGTTAATTTACTGGATGATCAAGCCTGCAGGCATATATGAGACCTATTTTGCACCAAACCATGTACCGCAAGCAAGAGCAATAAAAAGCGTGATTACAAAATTATTACCGTCATTTTCGACGACTAGGTATTCTAGTACCTATTATGAAACTAGTTTTCGGAGCCCAAAAATTATCATAACTCTGTGCATATCTATCATTGTTTGTGTATGGTAATTTGAAACGTATTCGCAATTTGCATCGTAATGTATATCTGTTCGTAATAAATCTATGCATGGCGCCGTTTTAAAAATTTATATCGTAATGTATATCTATTCGTAATAAACCAATAGTGGCGCCGCTTGAATTTCCTCAAGAATAATTTTACAGAATTTCAACGTTTACGTTTTCATTAACTATTTCCGTAGATCTCAACGACTCCATGGCATTTCCCGAAGGTTAAGATCGCCTCGTGCAAGGTTAACCTCGAAACATCCGTTTTTACCCGCCCGTTTTTTTGCGACCTCCGTTGCGAGTGAGCGGGCACCGCTCGGCCAACGGTCAAGCTGAGCTGTAAAACGGTTCAGTGGAGCTATAAAACGGCTGAGAGGAATAACCTTATGCCGTTAAAATATGCATCATATAATGTGTATTACATGTTTAATATTAATGTGCAACGTTTCAAGTAAACGTTTCAGTAATAGAAGACAGAGCATAAAATAGAATATATATTTAATACAACACACCTCATATAAAGCATATAATAACAGTATAATATATCATTTACCATATTATTCATTTACGGAACGAAAACGTTTAAAATCACGGTAGGTACTCAGGTTTATCCACTAGCGGATCTAGCCCCCTTCTCGTGGGGGGGAAGGGGATTCGCCTTGGTGCCAGGCCCTCCTCCCCAATTCGAGCCTCCCCCCCCTCCATATGGAGCCAAGCTACCCCATTTTCAGTCAACCCAACAACCCCCCCCCCCTCCATTGAGCCATGACATTTGGCCCTTCAATATTGTTACCATTTAGCCATCATACATATTTTTATATGTGAAGTCCTTCCATATTTTATGTATTACAGCCGTCTTCCAGGCCTCCCCCTAACGAAAATTACCTGGTGCCGACACTGACTGTTAAGGGGGAAGTCTCTTTAAAAAAGTGTCTATCTATAATTTTGAAACAAAATCATCTCATGTCAATGAATGATTCTTGAAAGAGTTTGATCCAGTGAGGAACGTATTTCTCACAATTATTATTATTATTAAATCACACCAGACTGGCGACGCAGGAACGGAGAAACTCCATGAGGTTAACAAACCCCCACGCAACCAGTCCAGCGGGTGGAGAAAACAAAAGAATAGAAA
>LQNS02277812.1:4084319-4095083 GCA_001587735.2 Parhyale hawaiensis
GGTGTTCCTTTCAATCCTAGGCAAGTGGGCATGCGGTAAACGATTTATAACAGATTTTTCCCAA
This sequence comes from Parhyale hawaiensis, assembly GCA_001587735.2. Classification (NCBI taxonomy): domain Eukaryota; kingdom Metazoa; phylum Arthropoda; class Malacostraca; order Amphipoda; family Hyalidae; genus Parhyale; species Parhyale hawaiensis. The sequence continues at coordinate 4,084,384 of LQNS02277812.1, forward strand.
CTCTACTGTATAAAGAAATATCAGGTTGTTTCCCTTCCGAATGTTTTTGGGCTAGGCAGTTCATTTCTGGAAGCAATGAATATCTGCGATTTTTTTATGACTTATAGAATATGGTATTAAAACTTCACGCTCTGGCCCCCATGGACAGGTCACTTTATCCAAAAGAAGCCCTTTGCAACACTGGGAAGCCCACAATGCTCCTAAAGGAAATCATACAAAAGCCAGTAACAGCTGACTTACGCCTGCAGGCCAACACGCCCTAAAGCTGATGCCGGCAATGAATTCCAAACCCCAACAGACCAGGGAACGAAGCTTTAACATTTGAATTGCTCTATACGTGAGCAATTTGCGTAAAGTTTAGTTTGGTTTGTCTGTGATATCATGGGGAGCAAATCTATGCCATGTTTTTGAATATTTCACTACCTCCTACAGACTTAGTAGTCTCTGAAATAACCGATTCCTGTGCCATTTTAGAAACCGTCTTTTGCGTTACAGATACGACCACTACTTGAACACGCTCAACAAAGCAAGCATGTAACTTTTTGGCATTCATGAGTTGCCTACATATTTTCCTTGAGGCTTGCGTATAAATATGGTTGTCATTTTGTTTTCATAATTAATCAACTAAGGTAAATAATTAAGTAATCGTATTCATCTGGGCCTTACAGCTAGTGGCCATACAGCTTCCGAGGCTCATAAGTAATAAATGTATAACCACAAACGAAAATAACACAGGTGTTCTTTGACACGTAGTAAAAGATATAGGAAAAATGGAGTCCAACCCCGCCTGTAGTCCTTTGAGAGTTTCAACCAAGACACACCTTTTATTTCTCATGAGTGCTCTAGCTTGCATTACTCTCACTTCAATATTATCGTTGACTAAATTTTATATCCAATTCCAGAACGTCGACCCAGAGGAAAATTGGTGACCATAAACTAGCAAACTGACAACATGCTTTGACAAAACGCTCTCCACATGCTATAGCATCACTGTGATAAAAAGTCATTCAACTATACACCAAGTACCATCCACCACATACAGTACACGAAAAAAATTCAGGCTTATGGTAGACACAGTAATTGCTGCTGAAGAATCATCGTAAATTATATTACGTACTCCTACCGCCTTCTGGCTTCAGGTTGCTACAACCATAAATGTTAATATGAGGTATCTCTCGTTAGATCAATACTTTTTTCAGAAAGAATGCTGAGAAAGTAGAAAATGGTCAAGGAAATGTAATCAGCACCAATATTTATGTTGAAATACCTTATTTTAAATCACAATCAAACACTTTCTTTCATGTACCAGTTCTTTAAAAATATTCAGTATAATTTCCTGAGATCGAATTTCCGTTGTATCGAATGCCCCTCACCAAAAAAATCCTGTGGAGGCAAATGCCATGAATGCCTCCCCTGTATCCGCCAGTGACCCTGCATTCCCTATGGAGCTATGGACCCTGATTCTTAAGTCAAATCGCATTCATAATAAAAGTAACTATTTTGGAGTCTATTGTGCTGTCTATCATCAATAATCCTGGAAAATTTATTTCACAGTTAATTGGAACGTCCTTGAAGCACCATTACAGTCTTAAGCATCTAAATAATTATATAATGGAATTTTTCACCCAAAAGCGCTACTTATGGATAGTGTGAAGTAATTTTTCTTCACAATATTTTAGCCAGTTTGTTATAGTTGAGTAACTTACCCATTATGATTTGTAGCACTTATACGAGAGATGTTTGAAAGGAAAGAGACATAAACTTAGCCACTCTGGCCATTCGCATAACAACAGTTATTCTGAAGTATCAATATTTCACTCTGTTCCCTTGACACAAGACCCAGTGATTTGCAGCCATTGTTATTGTTAGTAACGCGTGTAGCAGTAGACGAGTTCAATTTCCTGCTGATGATCACGCAGAACGAATTATTTTCAAGTCCTTCCTGTTGCAAGTGGCAGCAACCTCTATCAGCTAGTGACTCTCAGTATACGAATGGTTTTTCATAAAAAACATGTTTTTATTAGCAATGGACTGGTCACTAGGGAATCGTATTCTAAGAATAAAAAGGAGAACCAGGCTACATATAAAAAACATATTTACTTTCTAGATTGCAAACGTTTCGGATCATATATTATGTCCATCATCAGTGCTGTAAAATAGAGAAGGAAATCGTACATAAAATTGCTGAAGTAAAATTAGAAAGGGAAGTATTCACTGTAACACTCTATGAGACGTAAAAAAATAATAATAATATAATAAGATAATAATATAATAATAAAATAATAATAATAATTAGTATTAAGCATTCGGATCATAATATATGATCCGAAACGTTTGCAATCTAGAAAGTAAATGTTTTTTATATGTAGCCTGGTTCTATTTTTTATTCTTAACATGTTTTTAGTAACGTTTTTAGTTACGACGTTGGTTTTACTCTTCATACGAACAAAACTAATGTAAAGCAAAGAAAAGAAATGGCCTCAGCACAAAATAATCTTGAAAAACTATTTTATTTCAGTTTCGAACGCTTTATTTCATATACAAATTGTTAAAGTATATTCAGTATTATTTCCCGTGGGGGGAGAGGGGCATTTTGTTATGAATGCCTCCCCAAAAATTCCCGAAGGGGGGGGGGCAAATCCCATGAATGCCCCCCCCCAATCTGGATCCGCCAGTGGGTTTATGATAGCTCGTTATCAACAAAGGTAGTCATTGATATAACTATTACTTCTTTTACGCATTTTCATCGTGTAGATTCAAAATTTTTGCTCTGTAGGTACTCTGGCATGGCTAACGTAGTTCAGCCATGTACTCTAGGATAAAAAACGCGAGTACTGAAGCAAAGGAAATCAAGTGCTGTCATTGATGAAGAATGACCACGTCCCTCAGTGCGAGGTGGAGGAAGGCGGTGAAACGGGGAGGAAATGGAGGGAGGAGGGGGCGGGGGACTGGCCGCAATGGGCGGAGCTTACACCCAGCACCTGTGTATTTGGAAGTATATAGTTTCTATAGACTATAGATACTTCGAAACTTCAACTAACGGCACTTGCTGAGCAATCTGAACCATCGGCTAACATTTTTGACACCTTTTTTTCTAAGAGCAAAGCTGCATTTACAGGGGCTGAGTAAAACGTTTAACGATAGCCTAATTGAACAAACTCATTCCGCTAACATGCGTGTGCAGAGGTCCTAAATTTAAGGGTTTTGCCAGTGGTGTTTTTCTGAGTAAGTAAAAGTGATCCAAACGTTTCCCACTGATTTGTACTTCTATAATCAAGACGGAGATGATTTATAACAACGCAGCTAGTTCATTGCCATCATTGACGACAGTCGACGGTCTAGCGACGTAGGCTATCTGCGGGCCGCGGCTGTGACTATTGTACCACCCCTGTGAGTACCTAATAAAGTTGATTGATTGATTGATTGATATGATGATGAATCCAATTTTGAGTGCGGCACTGCCGTAATTAGTCGACTGAGTGGTCAGTATAGATCAGGCGCGTATAATACGTTTAAGAGTGTTATATGTCGAGGTTTGTTTTCGTGTAAAAGTTCATTTCCAGAGGTACAAGTGGAAATAGTATCAGCTCCGTACAGCATTCAAACCAACAGACGAACTCATTTATTTCTCATACGGATGCTGTGTCCTACTTACTTCGGGTACAACATCCTGAGGTGTTCATACTTAAGTCTAACATAAGAACAACACTTAATACTGGCATAGGGGAGAATTAGCATCTGTTGCGCAGCGTTCCACCTAATGCACTCGATAGAAAACAAAGAAAAATTATAGCGGCCTGTCATTATGGCGGAACATTTACACTGGAATAATCAAACGGTTTCAAACAGAGAAGTCAAGTTTTCCAAATTCTGGCTTTGAACTCACATGAGCTGAAGAGCATTGAGGTAGAGGGTGCCCAACAGTTCTGCAATAGAATGCGCTATAGGAGTTACAAACTTTTGAATGCAGTAATAGAATGGCTTTAGATGTACGAATAATCTATGGTAAACAATCTATAAACGCACGTACACAACAAACTTAGAGCAATATACATGATAAAAGTCGCTTTGTCAATAAAATAAACTTTAGTACATTAGAAGACGAGTGGCGCACCAAGTCAGTATTATATCGAAATAACACTTTTTTCACAGTTGTGCTGGAGTATCACAATGAGTTACGTTTATAGGTGGTGTGTAAACACAGTTCATGTGTCATATTAACCCATCATTAATGGTGATGACGTTAACGAGAGGTATTGCGCCATTATATTATCCCTGTACCTTGCCTTAAATAAAAATAGAAGTCAGAAGTTCTTTTAGTTATCTACGTAGGTAGTGAATTATAGCATCTGACTACAGTACTTGAAAGTGCATAGATCATCACTCCAGCTCTATTCAAGTACGTACTTGGAAAATTATGTCTCTGTATTCGTGTATTCGTGAATAGTATCAAGTTAGTTTTGGTCGAGTGAGGGGTTAGCCTGTTGAAACCCAACCATTGAAATAGTTCCTCTTTAAAACTATTGAAGCGCCCTACTGCCTGGGTAAAGTCGGGATTATTAATAGAAGACACCCCAAGGGATGATGTTAATATATACAGACTGAACACTTGGAAATAAGGCACTTCATTGGTTGCTTACGTTCCGCATGTGTTGAACGGCGAGGGGATCCTTGCCTCGACTTGTACGTGATGGCGTAGAAAGGACTGTCGTCTTACAGCGAGAATTCTTTGGGACTTTGCGCTGTTTCACTTGAAAACATCAACAAAGAACAGCGAAAAATGTTCATCTGCGTAAAATTTCGAGTCAGAGGGATTTTTTTTAATAGAGGGAATGGTGCCACTGCAACCATTTTATTGAATGCTAGAATGTTCAGTAGTCCAAATGATGACATCTAATGCGTGTTGGTATACTTTTTTTTTGGTTGCCAAGCAATTAGGTAGAAAATCCAAGAATCCGCGAAAACCTGAGCGGAAAGGCATCATAGCTGCAGATTGGCACATGAAGTGTGAAGTTCAAATCTAGAACTTTATTCAGCATGGGCAGCAACATCCTTAGTGAAAACATATCCTATTTTCAAGAAATAATAAATAATGAGGATGGGAGAAAAATACAGTATATTGTACTCTATTCGCTATTATTTTTCTGCTTCAATTTCTTCCTTTCTTCACAGTTGATCAGCTCATGAATTTCTTCCTGTTTTATCTCTTAAGATGTGGAAGGAGGGGTCAACCCACCAAGCAGTGACCCACCAAAGTATTTGGCAGATGAATTAATGATTAAATTAATCATTGGAAAATACGCTACTTACTTTGAAATATTATACAACTAGAGGACCCGTGCGTGATAAAATTCACGCAATAACAGATATATTTGCTCGCCTGTCTGACTTGCCGTGTCCACATTTTCCCGCTCACGCTTATCACCAACTCTTATTCCCTTCTGTAACCTTTCTGCTTCAAGTCTTTCTTGTCACTGTGTCGCATAGGCGCTTCATCTCTCTCCATTTGAAGCACGTCTTCCTTCTTGCCATTGGTGTAGTCTCGTTCTTCACTTATGTTCTCTATCCTCTTTCTTAATTAAGAAAAACACTGCAATAAACTTGAATGCCACTCCAGTCATCTTATATGCAATGTGAGTGCGCCCTATCCATAATACTGTCTTCCATATACTCAACTATTTACTTCATTGAAGTGATGAAATTTCGGCCTCAGAAGCGAATTCTGCTCTCCCTAAAGAAATAATTGTCTTCTGCCCGTCGCGTGAGTGCTCCATTGATCATCTGCCAAATTTATGCGCTGTGACCTGAGAGCGACAGCGACCTTTGATGCATATCCGACGAAATCATCAGAGGGAAGAAACTACGAATCAAAATGCGTGAGAGTACCAAAGGAACTTCATGCATCTTCAGTGCTGCGATTTCAATTCGGCAATGCAAGAAGTACATTCAGACATAAGGTCGTCTTATACTTTGTCATAGATTCGATATATGGTAAAGGTTATGATGTTCGTACAAATTAAACTAAGATTTCGATATTTTCATTGTTAGAATTTCAACTGTCGCTGAATGAGATACGTTTGCCATCATCTGCAACCTAGCCTATTTTCTAGCTATCAGTTTTCAATGAAGCTTGGCAAGAGGATACCCTCCAGCCTGGGCTAACTTTTGCCCGTTTTGTTAGACTTAAGAGTGTGACAGAAAATGGATAAATAAATCGATAAACCCATACCCTTCCTCTTTCCTTCCCATACCCTTCCCTTCCTGTACTCATACTTCAATTTTTTACCGTCATGTACGTTCTGCAAGCCATCTCAATGTTACGTTTTATTTTTTAACGTCGAAGAAGTGCGAAGCTCTAATTTTAATGCGCTTCAGGGACATGAAGTATAGAAAAAATTCTCACCCAAATTAGGTAGGTAAGCAAACTGTCTGGACGGATGACATTTTACACAATGGTTTAGAAGATGAAAAATAGTTTTTGTTTCTGTACAACACTATGTTGGAACACTTTGTAAAAATAGTTCATACAAGGACAAAAACAAACGTTTGGGAACGCCCTCTATCGACCCACTGCTAGATTACTTAGGTACTTCATTAATTAGTTTTCTTTGAATAGAAGAAGCGTCACACCCCTTACTGAGGGTATCTGCAGTAAACGTAGGTGTATTTATTCATTCATTTATTTTCACCAGAAACGGCAAGGATTCATCACCAGACATCACTGGCCGCTGTCTGTACGAGCATTTACACACGCTGGTCAAAAGAACGAGTTTCGTTATTCCTGAGGAAAATCGTTCCGCTGACAAGCGTGTGTACAGTGTACAGGCCTCAGCTAATGAGGGAAGATCTTTTGCCTTAATTATTCGTTCAATTTAAGGGGTTTGCCAATTGTGTTATTTTGAGTGAGAAAAAGTTGCCCATCCGTCTTCCATTAATTTTTATTTGCATAATCAGGCTGCAGCAATCCATGATTTTACAAACAACGCAGCAAGTTCTCTGCCATCATTCTCGACAGTCGACGGTCGAAGCTCGCGACGTAGGCTATCTGCGGGCCGCGGCTGTGACTAACTGCGGGTGGTACCGAATTTCGAAATAAATCTTTCCTTAACTTCGGTTTATAAACACAGAATAAACTACTAACTTGCATAACGCTACTAGTTTCTACAAACAAAACGTATTTTAAAAAGCAAGCTTTGTTGTAAAGCAATTATATTCTGAATGTTGTAATTACAATCAATTCGGCTAAACTAAAAAAGTAACCCATCTACACATTTTAAGAATAAAATATTTTTGTTAGATAGAAAATACAGACCAAGATGAATTTCAAGATATTTTAAATTGAAAACAAGTATTTAAATATAAATTAGGAGAATAAGTTCTATACTTCCAGAGAACTATATATATTGAATAATATTACTTATTACGTAGTCTGATACCTGAAAAGTGATACGGCCAGCCAAATCGTTGCGCTGATAGATAATTTTCGACGATATGATGATGAATCCAATTTTGAGTGCGGCACTGCCGTAACAATTCGACTGAGAGCTAGGTATAGTTCAGGCGCATTTAATGCATCTTAGATTGTTATATGTCAGGCTTTGTCTTTCTATAAACGTTCATTTCTAGAGGTGCAAATAGGAGTAAGCATCAGCTCCGTCCAGCATTCAAACCAACAGACGAACGTATTTATTACTTCCGCCAAGTTTTCGTCGTGTTTGACTGTCTGGCTGTTTTTCTGTCACCAAGATAACTGAAAAAGTTTTGTACAGATTTGGATAAAATTTACAGAGATTGTTAGGTATGTTAGGAGGAACAGATGATTAATTTTTGGTGAAGATATGTTCATCAGTTTGTTTGCCTCATTTTTCTCAATGCCATCACTCAAAAAGCTACGGATGGACTTTTATGAAATTAACACGAGTTGTTAGGCATATAACAAAGAGTAAATTACCAAATTTTGATAATGATCTGTTCGTTCGTTTGTCACTGTTGTTACTTTTGTGCTTGTTAGCATAATAACTCAAAAAATAATGAATGGATCTTTATGAAATTAATATGGGTGGTTAGTAATGTTGAAAAACATGATTGATTAAATTTTTGGTTCAGATCGGTTAGTTCGTTTGTATACTTGACTAATTTTGTCATAACGGATCTTCACGAAAATTGCACAAGCTGTTATTAGTATCAGAAGGCACAAATGATTAGATTTTGAAGTTTATACAAAGAAAATTATGGTTTCAGAGCCGATTTGAATTTTTTGCTACCGTTGCCTCGCATGGCGGAGGTATGCGCTCTCAGAGTGCTCTAGTTTCTCATACGGATGCTGTGTCCAACTTATTTAGGGCGCAACATCCTGAGGTGTTCATACTTGAGACTAACATAAGAACAACACTTAATACTGGCATAGGGGAGAATTAGCATCTGTTGCGCAGCGTTCCACCTAATGCACTCGATAGAAAACAAAGAAAATTTATAGCGGCCTGTCATAGTTCGAAACATTTACACTTGAATAATCAAACGGTTTCAAATAGAGGAGTAAGTTTCTCCCAATTCTGGCTTAGACGTCACATGAGCTACAGAGAGCTGGAGAGCATTGAGGTAGAGGGTGCACAACAGTTCTGCGATCGAATGCGCTAGAGGAGTTACAAAGTTTTGAATGCAATTATAGAAAGGGTTTAAATGTACGAATAACCTATTTCATATTTCATTTAATTTAAACAGAAAAATTGTCTTAAATTGGGAAATTCATCATTAGTTAATAAATAAATTAAGATAATAGATACTAATTTAGCAATTATCAGTAAAAAATTGCAGTGCATGCTGGTGGAAACTTTCACAGCGCTAGCACCGAATTTGTTCCCTTTCGGCGACCTGATTTAACTTCCTTTTTGTGATTGGAGCCTTATTTACATTTCATATTCAGTTCACAGTGCTCTTCACAAAACATATTTATTCCTTACCAACAAATATAAGCACCATTATAGCCAATTTTGTACCCGAGAGAAACCACAGCAACACTTGCCTATATTGTTCGAACTTCCTGTACTTGGCGACAATATTTTACGGTATTTTGCAGCTCAAATAGATGGCCAGGCATGAGTGGGAGATTGAATGAAATAAATCGAAAAAATACGGTAATATGTTCAAGAAAACAACATACGAAGGCCTGAGGTCCCACACTCAAATACTTCGACTCGTCGATGTGTTGTAAATTTGCTACGTGCGGTCACGGTTAAGTTTTATTTTAGTCCTATTTAGTCCTCCCGTTGCCGATCCGTTTTCCTTTGATTTGTGTATCCGTAGCCAAGCTGGAGTAGTCTATGAATTATAACAACACTACGAGTTCTTTGCCATAATTCTCGACGGTCGAAGCTACAACGACTACGGCGTAGGCTATCTGCGGGTTTTTCAGGTATCAAACAATTTTTCCTTAACTTCAGTTGATGAAACTTGAATCAACAACGAACTTGCATAGCGCTCTTAGTTTCTACAAACCAAGCGTATTCTAATCCAAACGTATATTATAAGTAAGCTTTTTTTAAAGCAATTATATATTATTTTGATGGTGTGATAACGTTTCAAATAGCAAAACTACACACATTTCCTCTTATATAAAATTCCATGAACAAATGTCGTTATCACTGTTAAAATTACAAATTATATCAATTTCAGAAACATGTGATTGCAAAGAATTATTCCAAATTAAACTCATTTGGACATGTCTAATTTAGACTTATGAACATTGTGTAAACAACGCACAAGGATATCGTCCTTAATTTCCATGAACTGAGCGTTTCTCAATAATTACCTCCGCCAAGGAGGTTATGTTTTCGTTGTGTTTGTCTGTCTGGCTATTTGTCTGTCTGTCTGTTTGTCTCTTTGTATGTTTGTCTGTCACCAAGATAACTCAAAAAGTTACGAACCGATTTCGATGAAATTTACAGGGATGGTTAGGTATGTTAGGAGGAATAGATGAATAACTTTTGGGGAAGATATGTCAATCCGTTTGTTTGTTTGTCTGTGTCATTTTTCTCGATGCCATAACTCAAAAAGTTACGGATGGATTTTGATGAAATTAACATGAGTTGTTAGGTATATGACAAAGAGTAAATTATCAAATTTTGGTAGTGGTCCGTTCGTTTGTTCGTTCGTTTGTGACTGTTTTTAATTTTATGCTTGTTAGCACAATAACTCAAAAAGTAATGAATGGATCTTTATGAAATATATAGGAGTTGTTAGTAATAATAATAATAATAATTAGCTTTTATTAAGAACACAATGGGTTCACAAAATATGCTTACAAGTACAAACAAAGTAGCCAAAATTCAACCTAGTAATTAGGCTCAGTCACCAATATTGGTGGCCACGTACCAAGAGAATAAATAGATACACTCAGCCTACACCTGCAGACACGAATAGCATTGAGCAGCTCAATATCAGACAGGAGAGAGAGAAAGAACTCTTGACTGCATAGGAACAGATAATTTAACAGATTTTCCTTGTACAATATGATTGAGACACAGCATTTCATTTTAGCTGGCCTGGCCTAGGGGACAATAATAATAATACAAGTTGCACGCAGAGCTCAGACCCCAGTATGCCAACAGGCTCACATATAGTCCTACCGTACCTCGAGCAATCAAAAGGAAATGGTACAGTAGGAAGACAGAGATATGTCAGCTCACGCCTGCGAACCGTAA
>LQNS02277812.1:4196905-4208456 GCA_001587735.2 Parhyale hawaiensis
TTTACGCCTATTTATTAACTTAAATTGGGCATAACGATGAGCATTATTTTCTTGCCGGCCGTTACCATTGCCCGCTTCTCTGCTATTGGCCCGTTGCTCCAGCAAAGGGCGTGCCTAGATTCTGACGCCACGGTTCCGCCCGAAATCAACAGATTTTCCATACTTCCTTTACTGTACTGTGGCAGCTACCAAGCTGCTGGAGGTGTTATTGAAAGTCGCTATATGACTCTCATTAGATATTATATGAATATAGTATGACCCACGCACACGCATATAGTTCTTTACTTATGAAAACTGTGCATATCTCAATAATTTTCGTTAAATTTTATAGAAAAAATATCACATATTATTTCATCGCTCTGGAATATTCCAAATACAGAAGTTAGTCATTTCATGAATAAGAGGGGAACGGAATCAAACATCACATATTAAGATAATAAATGGTTACAGTCAACAAAACAAATTTTACATAAAAAATAGAATACATACCTTTTTAGACAAGATATTGTTATGAGTGTATGGTTTGTCATCAATAATACGTAAATAACAATTAATTTTGAATTTTCTAAAATAAAATCAAACACGGGATACGATTTAACTACGGGTGTATGGTAATCCATTTATTGGTCTAGATAATTTTGGATGCGGCATCCGGGAGCTTTTAGCTCACCGGAGCTATAATAGCTCTTATGCCGCAGTACAGTAATACTGTTGTGCGCGTTTGGTGGATTTGCGTGATCGGTCGATCGCGCTGCGCGTTTCGTGGATCGTTCAAATTTTTACATGTAAAACAAAAAACCAGTCCTTGCCTCCCCTAACCTACCCGACATTAAACCCGAATATAGTCCAACTTACCCGAAATTACGGCCTAACACCTACAACATCCACCAAAGATCATACGTGTCGTTTGATAGGTAGGGTTTGCATCCAAGGAACCCGGATAATTTCGGACTGCTGCTATTTTGCGGTATGGGAATTTCTTTTTTCCCGGGATTCTCGATAGTATATAATTATTTCAAGATATGAATGAGAAATTAACTTGAAATCATGTTTAATATAATTTATCAGTAAGAGTGTTCAAGGCAGAAGTTTACTACTTTAATACTATTGCAATTTACATCACTACAAAGTGTAGTTTTCACTATCTCATTAATAAACCTAGTTCATTTATTACAGCAGAATATTAATTTATGCGAACATCACTGGATGACGCAGCCTTCTAGGAAATCAGACAACGAACAATCTAAAGTGATCGCAGTGCTAAATAAATGCTGTCTACTGAGGCAATAATTGCGTGTCGACTGCTAAAGCAAGTTAAGTTTTAGAATAATTAAGGCCGAACAGTGATGCTGCGAAAGTATTGTTTTGGTAGTCAAGGTAGACCTGTTATATTTTTGTTCTTGTAACCTATTTTTTTTTTTTATCAGACTGACGCGATGACTCAAAAACGTTTGCACCGATTCCATTCCAACTTTCACGGGAGGTGGAACACCTACCTGGAAAGAACTCATAAATATTTTGGGGAATCTTGGTGAAAGCGTTTGTCCGAAAGAGGGGATGTCTGGTTATCCAGTGGATGTTACCTATCTTTTCGAAATTTCAATTTGATATCTTAATTTTCTCTATAACGACATACCTATACGATTTTCGCTTTGAATTTTTTTTTTTTAATTTGATTCATCTAAATAAAAGGGTTTAGCCGTCGGGAAGAGGGGGGGAGAGGGTACCGGGCCATTTAAATGCTTGCAACTTTAAGTTTCTTTTTCGAATTTGAAAAGGTCGAATTGTATTGCCGAGTTTGTTTTGTTTTTATCATTTGATAGGATTATAAACGTGTTCAGACGAGATAGCGTAATTCTGAACATATACATGTATCATGACGTCATTATATGAGATTGATATGAGTTTATAAATAAATTCATCAATGTTGACATTATTTTGAATTAAATATGAATTGTATGACAAAGTTAACGAATGAACGATCCACGGACATGAAATTGAGAGACAGCAGCGTCCAACAAACGAAGGTGAGCCACGCCTTCAACTTACCTAACTATGTGATCGAAAACAGAGAATGCGAGGGTAAAGAAAACACACGATATTAATAAACACATATATACTGGAACAAAATCAATTACATTTGGGCACGCCATAAGCAAAGGGCTGATTATTCATTATTACAGTTATTAAAGGCGCGCCTATTGAAGACAAAATAAATTAGTGTTGTGGGTAACGATTGTTGCGCGTTCGACCTGCGTGTAATAATATGCATATAATACATGCATTAAGCCCGTGTCCAACGGTTTGTCAACTTCGGAATAAACCCACCGATTCAAAGCGTATTTAGATGGCTTAACACTTGAACATTATACTGTGACATCTTCAATTGAGAATTATACGGTGGCTTGTTAATTGAAAATTATAGTGTGACATTGTTGCGGGAGGGCGAGCAACAGCAAGTTCTTATTTAAAAAACCTAAACATCAAGTTTCCCAGGGCAGCAGCAAGACAGCGTGAAGGACTGAAGTAGAATCCTCACTAAAACACAGTTTTATTATAAATTTCCAATTGATTTAAACAGCTGTTCGATAAATATGCCCAATAAAGAAGCACCACCCAGCAGCACACAATATCACAAATATACAGGCACTCGACATTAACAAGTTTTCAAATTCAGAGGTGGAGAGCTGTTGCATGAAGTGGAACAATGCACCGTAGCTAATTCGGAAGCTCAAGGAGAGTGCGGTGCTCACCTGATAACAAAAATATCCTATGTAGAATATTGTGACCTTAAACATGAATAAATGCACAAGTTTATGTGTAAAAGGAAATCCTATGATTACTATTGCCACCCAGTTATCCACAATAAGTCTACGTTCGGGAAACACCCAGTAAGCAGAAAAGGGGAGAGAAGAAATAGGGAAAGAAGGTAGAAACAATAACTTGGAGGAAGAAGAAAATCAACCAGGCAGCGTACGCAACGATAATTGGTCAAGTGTCGCGTCGACAACCAAAGAGAGCAGGAAATAATCAAGACACGGACTGTTAGGGCAGAGCTCACGTATAATCAGTCCCAGAAGTAATCCATACACAAGGCCACAGTGAAGCAGAAACAAAGAAAGAATATAGACAAAGGAGAGCAATCAGCAGGGAAAGTGAAATTGACCAGAACCCAAGACTGGAAAGGTGTGGAGTCGGAAGGGGGAAAGAGTAGGAACGATACATAATAGGGACGGAATTATCACCATCACTATGCAGAACAGCCAATGCTTCCGCCTCCACGGCAATGCCGACCTAACAAAGGGGAAAGCAAGGGAGGAACAACATGACGGAAGACAGAAACGCAGAACCCACGCACGAAAGTGCTCCAACACAGGACCAACGCGCATGGGAACAGCAAGCTGAGAAAGGAGTGAAGAAGAGACTAAAGCATGAACAAACAGGAGTATGAAAATAGAAGGAAGCAAAGTGGGCAGGAAAGGCAGATATACTGAAGGCCCAGCCAATGGCTTATTAGGTAACACGAGCCCCTGGGGTGGCCGCGCCCCATGCCACAGGATGGGCAAGCCTAACTAACCTAACACTAGGGCCTAGGCACGGAAAAGACACATCCGAAAGGCCTAACTAAGCTAAAATAACCAGCAAGGGTTACCCTCAACGTAACATTTTCTAAGTTGCAGCAGCCGAAGCTAAACCAGAATATTTACAAACACAAGAACGTCAAATTACACGAAACCTATAACCCAAAGATTGCGCACAATTTATTACCAACCTGAAAAATTAAAAGGCAAATAAACAAGCGGGAAAATAATTCACAGAGGGAGTCGATAATCGCTACACACGTGCCTACGAATAGAATCGCAGAAGGGGAAAAGAAACGATAAAAGGGCGGAAATCTACCGCAACCTACACATATTCACTATGACAGACAGTAAAGCGTAGGGGGAATAAAGCAGAAGAGAACCAGGCCAGAGAAGCCTCAGCAAGTGCAAGGAACGGAAAGGAGAGAAATTAGCATGCCCCAAAGCAAGCCCTACCTATCTTGGCGACGCACAGGGTCGGTCCCCCAGTAATCGCTGCTGTCCCTAAAATAGGATGAGTGAACCTATCTAACTGCTTCTCTCCAGCCAGTTATTACCATCAAGGGAAATATAGTTAGGGGCTCTAGAGATTTGAACATACTGTAGCATTCATTAAACAAGAAACACATTGCGCATAAATCAAATATCAACACCGGTTTTATTTAATTAGGTATATCGGTGCCATTCAGATACTACTAAAAAATAACCTACTGAATGGGATTCTGAAACTTGGGGAGCTGGAGCTCCATGGCGCGATCTGCAACGTACGCACTCGCGCTAAACAAAGAAAAACAAAACAAATATCATTCATTATCTCGTATACAGGGTACGATGGATACACCTATCGAGGTTTTCTTTTTACCTTAATTCTAGAATTTTGAAGATCCAGTAGTGTGATGAGCAGGAGAAGCAGTCCGTGCTGAGAGTCAATTTAGGATCCCTCATCGTGCATCGCCTGGGCTCTCGGTGCTGGAGTGCTCCCCGCAGTGTAAATCCGTAGCGTGCCGTCCGGGGAAACACGCAAGCCCGTGCGCAACGTACAGCAGCACAGCCAGCCAACTGCACCAAGCCATCGGCCCCTCGACAGTTCATTACATAGGGACTAAATGAATAGCAGTCGATACAGGAGGATGAGACCTTGGGGTTTCAGATACCTACCCATATACGAACGAGCGCCTGCCGATTCAGCACACCTAGATCTGCAAAGAGCTCGCGTGCCTGGGTTGGCCTTGAACCTGCGAGCGATAAAAGGTGTAAGAGCTACGAACAGAAGCTTGCTGTTCCCGTTACTTAGCAGTTACTCTTTGTAATATACCCAACAGCTCATGTAAATTTTATGATAATCCGTGAACTACATTTTAGGTTATGGTACTAACAAAAAACAGGCAGACAAACAAACAAATGGATGGCCTCATCTCCACCAAAAGTGAATCAACTGTTCCTCCCAACATATGTATCTAACAATCCATGTAAGTTTCGTAAAAAAAAAAAACGTTCGTAACTTTTTGAGTTATCTCGGTGATAGACAAGCCCGACGAAATCATAACCTCTGTGGCGAAAGTAATAAAACTTTCACAGGTAGGGGACACTGCTCCTCCGGTACATTAACCGTGAAACCCAACAGTGTACTAACTAAATTGGTCAATTCCCAGTCTCCCAATATTTCGAAAACAGCTACGGCCGGAGAACGTTCAAAATCATGATTGTGATCATCGTATAAGAAGCTGCATATAAGAGGTGACAACTGCTTTAATGTACAAGTATCACTCTAATCTTCAATCAAAATATAAAAAAAAGCTGTTAGAAATGCTTATAAATAGAGAAAACATTTCTGAATGATTCCTATTATATGGAAATCACGTTGGGGAACTAATTAATTTGTAGATTTAATTAGCCCAACATGCTATTGATACACTCAACTGGTTGTTTACTCGATCAGCTAGTTATTTGCATACTTAATTATTTTTATTTGCAGAGTCAACTTATTATTTGCACGCTCAATTTGTTATCTCAGTGATACTTGATCACTATACGTTCGACATAAGCCGTCCGAAGAGAACGCAGGCCAACGCACATACGTTTCTCACCATCCGCCCGTAGCGCGGCTCCCACTGACTCACAATTTCCGACCACGGCACCACCTGAGGTGAAGAGTTTGGTCTTCTTTCCCATTACTTGAGGATGAAAATGAGTTCCTAACCTATATATCATTCTCAGCATCTACAGCCAACATCAATTTCATAAAAAATACCTCACTTATGCTCCAATAGGGAAATAGTTATTATATGTATTGAGAAATTTAAAAATGATGAAGTCATACCTTCATAAAACTTTTAGAAATTTCTTCAAATTTTTCCACTAGTGTATATTTAATATTTTTTTATTCGTCATAAATTCGTAATAAATAACAAAATCTTTTACAAAAAAGATATTTTAATACCAATATGTCAATATATTGAATTATTACCACAGTTTCCAAATGCTAGATGCAGTTTTGGATACCCCCACAAGGGAAAGCGATAAGATTAGGTGCGCAGTTGTTGTTGCAACAATTGCTATCAGAAAGCCATTTTTGATGCGGCTCATCGTGCATGTGGGGGTTACGCGTGCACCTGGCCGTAAACTGAAGCATCCTGAGTTACCCATGTCCTGTCGGAGGCAAGGAGCTTCAATAGAGAAAGAGGGAGCCCTGCGTCCCATTCACAGATTCGCCCGCGAGTCGACCAGATCTCTTATGGCTGTAAGATGCGTTCAGCCGTTTATGTATCGCATTGGTTGGAATGACGGGGGGAGCAGCAGACAAACCGAGTTACTGATACGCGATTGGTGCATGTGTAGTTGTTGACGTTGTTGTTGACAGACGTCAATGTGTAGTTGTTGATGGGAAGAGAAGTGAGTTTTGGATTTGGTTTCTGGTGTCCCACAGGGTAGTGTTCTGGGCCCTTTGTTGTTCATTGTATATACGGCGGATCTGTTTTATCATGTTAATAATTTACTTGTTGGTTACGCTGATGATGTTACTCTGCTGGCTGTTTGCGATAAGCCAAGTGATAGATTAGAGGTTTCAGAATCTATTCAACATGATTTGGAAATTATTGATTNCGCCTAATAATTGGAAAACAGTTACGGCCGGAGAACGTTCAAAATCATGATTGTGATCATCGTATAAGAAGCTGCATATAAGAGGTGACAACTGCTTTAATGTACAAGTATCACTCTAATCTTCAATCAAAATATAAAAAAAAGCCGTTAAAAATGCTTATAAATAGAGAAAACATTTCTGAATGATTCCTATTATATGGAAATCACTTTGGGGAACTAATTAATTTGTAGATTTCATTAGCCCAACATGCTATTGATACACTCAACTGGTTGTTTGCTCGATCAGCTAGTTATTTGCATACTTAATTCTTTTTTATTTGCAGAGTCAACTTATTATTTTGACGCTCAATTTGTTATCTCAGTGATACTTAATCACTATACGTTCGATACTTTCTGATTTGTAACAAATTCAAAATAAATATCGAAATTTTCTACCAAAAAAATTTTTAATACCAATATGTCAATATATTGAATTATTACCACAGTTTCCAAATGCTAGACGCAGTTTTGGATACGGCCACAAGGGAAAGCGATAAGATTAGGTGCGCAGTTGTTGTTGTTGCAACAATTGCTATCAGAAAGCCATTTTTGATGCGGCTCATCGTGCATGTGGGGGTTGCGCATGCACCTGGCCGTAAGCCGAAGCATCCTGAGTTACGCATGTCCTGTCGGAGGCAAAGAGCTTCAATAGAGACGGAGGGAGCCGTTCGTCCCATTCACAGATTCGCCCGCGAGTCGACCAGATCTCTTATGGCTGTGATATGCGTTCAGCCGTTCATGTATCTCATTGGTTGGAGTGACGGGGGGAGCAGCAGACAAACCGAGTTACTGATACGCGATTGGTGCATACGTGACTGGCTGCAGTCATCAAGGAGCTTGTATAGAGAAGGAGGGAGCCAGTAGCTTAGCTCGTTGAAGCTCAAGAGTCTCTTATGGCTGTCAGCCAGTTGTCGTATGCACCAATCACATATCAGTAAAGAGTTTCTTATGGCTGCAGCCAGTCACGTAAGCACCAATCGCATATCAGTAACTCGACTCGTCTGCTACTCCCCCGTGAAACTCAGTGCTCCCCCGTCTTTTCCACCAATCAGCATCTCACAGCTATAAGAGATCTTGTTGACTCGCTGGCAAGTCTGTAACTGGGCCACAAGGCTCCCTCCTTCTCTATTGAAGCTCCTTGGCAGTCATAAGAGACTTTTATTGAGACGCGATTGGTACATAGAACGACTGGCTGACAGCCATAAGAGTCTCTGCAGCTTCAACGGACAAGGCTCCTGGCTCCCTCCTCTCTGTAGAAGCTCCTTGCTCGGAGTGGTTAATAACCCGTCTACTTCCTCTCATTGAATCGATAGTACGCCTGCATGCTACAACATTACAGCAGAGGCAATATCTACAAGACTATGCCACCACAGGTGGCTGGTCACAGCAAACAGTCGGGAGCAATATAGCTGCTCGGGTCACTTTACTCATGGAGGTTCTAATAGGGAGGAGTGCACCCTCTCTACTTACGCTACGGGAACGTTTCGAGTAAACTTTTTCCTTCAACTGGCTGAGTGGCTTATCCAATCGGAGAGCGGCATTGCCTCACGCAGCCTGTATAGAAAGGAATCCTGTCCTAAAATTATTATAGCCATTACTCATCGACGAAATTCTGAGCGGATCGAAGTATGTAAAGGAAAGTTGTATCTCGTATACCGTCTTTTGATGAAGGTAACAGGGTGAGCATCGGGATATAAATCTTCAGATACAATTGTCTTGTAAAAATATTCATGAACTGCGTGACTGTAGCTCCCTTAATTATATGTGCTGACCACTGCCTTTGTCTTTCTGCATACAGTTCAGCCACTTCGAGGACTCCAAACGCCCAACTTCGATCACGTTACAAAGCCATATGTTTACTCGCACAGAGAGTGCTTGGGCTTGCTCCTTGACTTTACTACACGGTACAGTATCATGAAAATGTATGCGTGACGCAATACGCTACAATGATCCTCCACCTTAATGACTCTTCAGATGATTAAGTTCCACCACAGGGTGCTGAGGCATGGCCAGCAACTCTCCCGTTGCTGCCGCACCCACAGCTAAGACCCACCCAGCACTAGTTACCCACCTCTGCAGCCCCCAAAGCCCAGGTTGGCACTGCTCTACAACATGGCAGTGCGGACTAGTGATGCAAGCCGAAGTGACCTAGAGTGACCATGGGTAAGTGGGTCGCCGCGCGATGGCAAACGACACACTCTGGAAACAAACCGCCCCTAGCGCCATCTAGGGTTGTTGAACTCCCGGGCTCACGGGCGCTGATTGTTTGTTCATGAAGCAGTTTACCATCTGCTTCAGCTTATTGATAACATTCAAGAGAACAGACCGAATAGGTCAAATTATTGTGCACAATTTTGCTTTTGTCACTCTGTTGAGACCATAACTATGACCACTGCGATATTTTGAACTGAGCTCGCTGTCTTTTGACCACGGGAATATTCTAAGGAGTGAATGGGGAGGCAAGATTTTCTAATACAATATTCCTCGAGTTTGAGTTTCATTAGCATTTGGCGATATTGGTCGGAGGTTTAGCTAGAATATTGGATGCGTCAATGATAGGATAGGGGCGTTATGGCTAGGTAAGGTGCGTCAAAGTTTGATGATTGTGTGTTCAACTTGAACATCAGCCGTTCAATTTGTTCACTGCATGATCAACTTGCTTGCCTGTACAACTTGATCGTACACTGAAAATAAAAAGCTGCATGAAACGAAGAGGCCAATGTACAGTCCTTGCCCAGAGTTTACAGGCACTAACTGGAATGTACTCGCAATGATCTATAGTTGTGCCAACGCCATTCGAGGATAAAATATTTCCTAAAGTCTATCGGCAACGGTGGAGTCTGAAACCAGGTGGATTAAGTCGGAGTGGATGCAGCATCATCATTTCGGCTCTCAACGGTCTTGAAACCTTATGTGTATCACGACCAACACGTTTAGAAATTCATCTGCATTCTGTGCCTAACAAATATTATGAAGACAAGCGATACTCTGCCAGTGGGACAGATTCACCAAATCCTTCTGAGCCCACAGCCTACTGGATTAACCAGCACGCCAGCCCTCAGCCTATGTATTTATGGAAGAACAATAGGGCCAGGGAACTTGGACGACATGTATCCTGGCGCGATTTGTTATTTCACCTTATTTGCTCTCTTTTTTTGTTATTTGAGTGATCGTCTCCGCCTCCTACGTAGCGTTTGCTGTTCTATTCGATTTCGTGATGGCAGAAAAGAGTTCCTCACCAGCATATCATTGTCAGCATTTGCGACCAATGCTTTTCTCAAAAACTTTGCCATTTGGCATCTATCACAGAACGAATATTGTATGTGGAAAGATATTTGAAGATAACATAGTTTGCTTATCAACACTAATTTGAACAGGAATTTGAAGATTTTCAAATAAATTTTCATCGTTGCAGCAATTTTTCAGAAAATTTTAATTTTTCCCAAAACTTCAATTAAGAAAAAATTATTTTTTTATCAAAAATGTTGATCATTGCAATGTTTTAAAATTAATAGATTACTATAAATGTTAAATTTTGCAATTTTCAAACGTTATACGCTTTTTTGGAACTTGTCACCACGTGTCGATGACGAGTGAAGTGCGCAGTTAAATTATCGGAATGCTATTTTTGAATGGGCACATCGTACGTCCGACTGTGGAGGTTAAAATTATGCGCGCAGGTCGTACATAGCGTAGGGTACTTGCTACTACTAAAGAGCAGCTCATCAGCGTTCTCGGTACGTCGTGACGTCATTTAAGAAGGAGCCGCAAGATAATCTGGAGATCTGAGCATCGAGTCGCCTTAAGAAATCTACAACTTCAGATATTGAAACAGTTTAGAAATAGAGGAACACGCAGCATCTTCGACCGCGATGCGCTACTGGTCATGTGAGCAAAATCTGCGATTTGGTGCATGATTCGCCTATTTTGTTAAGAGCTTGACACAATATATATATATATGAATAAATATATAAAATTTATATATACATATAAACACACGACAGTGCTTGTTTTACTGCTTTGATTTCTTTGCTCTTCTGTTCTCTTTAAGCGAACACAGCAACGAACTCGGACGACGAGAAGAAGAAACTCCTCCATACTAGTCCATAGGACAGTCCCCGCTATTAAAGTGAACAGTTTTCCTCGAATTTAGTAGTGTAAAATAATATAACAAACAACGTACATACATTTTGCCTTCGGCTTCGGTAACCTCACTCGTTGCTCTGTAACAGTCGCTGCCTTGTCTCACTTCCCAGAAGAAACTAATAGAAAATTTACCTGTGCAATACTCAAATTACATTCGCTACTAATTTTTTTCAAAGTTTTATAAATAAAGTATTTTCCATGAAGCTTATATCTCTCTTCAGCTAATGATATGCGATCAATATTAGAAAGTCAGACGATAAAATAAAACAAATAGGCATTTTTTCCAAGTTCAAGAACGACAGGCGCCAGTAGTTTTACTTTATACATATGTTATCTGAAACTAGACCAGCTTTCATCAGTTGCTCTGTCCTTTTGCATAAGACGTCTGCGTTTGCCCAAGACTGCGTAAACGTAGCAATTTTGTAAAGCACAGGAGATGACGTCGCGGTCCGTGCCACAAAGCTCCCTCAGCCGTTATAATCACATTTACTTTCCACGTTGTAGGATTGTGGCTTAATGTTGGCTGAACATGCACAAGGTTTCCGACCCCGCAACATAGCTACACATAGCCCCGTAACATAGCTACACATAGCCCCGTAACATAGCTACACATAGCCCCGTAACATAGCTACACATAGCCCCGTAACATAGCTACACATAACCCCGTAACATAGCTACACATA
>LQNS02277812.1:4250536-4265141 GCA_001587735.2 Parhyale hawaiensis
TCATGGCTGTTATATTGTCCGTCATGGCTGCTATGTTGTCCGTCATGGCTGTTATATTGTCCGTCATGGCAGCTATGTTGTCCGTCATGTCTGCTATGTTTTCCGTCATGTCTGCTATGTTGTCCGTCATGGCAGCTATGTTGTCCGTCATGGCAGCTATGTTGTCCGTCATGGCAGCTATGTTGTCCGTCATGGCAGCTATGTTGTCCGTCATGGCTGCTATGTTGTCCGTCATGGCTGCTATGTTGTCCGTCATGGCAGCTATGTTGTCCGTCATGGCTGCTATGTTGTATTTCACGCCTGTTATCTTGTCCTTGAGTTAGGCTGTTCCTCATCACCACACGTGGGCTGTTCCTTGTAGCCATTATTCTGCCCGCCATAGCCATTAGGCTGTCTTTCATGGTCGTTAAGCTATTCTTCATGGTCATTAGGCTGTACTTCATGGTCATTAGGCTGTACTTCATGGTCATTAGGCTGTACTTCATGGTCATTAGGCAGTACTTCATGGTCATTAGGCTGTACTTCATGGTCATTAGGCTGTTCTACAGCGCCGTTATGTTGTTCCTCATCGCTGTTAGACTGGCCTATAAACCATAGAGATTCTCTTTCCAAAACAAATACACCTCCCTCTCTGTAGATGAACCTCAGCACATTAAGCACATCTGATGTCAAGTTACAGTTAGGGTGGTGACCGCCTCCGTGGGGACCTCCCATTTGCAACTGAGAGTCAACTTGGTGTAGTCTTCTTCCTGTGTTAGTGTGTTTTTCTTCATCGTCTCTGGAGCCTTCTACTTCTCGGGAGTAGTGCCCTGCTTTCCACTCTGTAACTTGTAAATAACAATCGTAGACTTCTGGGTGCCATCTGCAAGCACCGTTCTGCCAATCCTGACGTAGCTCAGCTCCGATGCTGTGGTAAGATTCTTGAAAGAATTGATGTGGTCCAAGCACACGCTTCTTCGAATAATGAAACACAAAAATCTGGATGCGATTGGGGTGAAACGAGTGGTGGCAGTTCAGCAAGAAGTCCGTGTCTATTGGGGTTAGACTGGCGTCGTTCAGAACCATCTCCAGAGCCTCGTTCTTGCGGTATGGTGAAGGACAAGGTTTGTCCGAGAGCTCTGGGTTGTACTTGAAGCACTTCTCTCGTCCCTTACTGTGGTTGTTACTTTCCCACTTACAGTTGTTGAAATACCAAGCTCCTTGCTCTTCGTCGGCTTCCAGAGCGATGTGAAGATAGTGGGCGATAGGACTTCCATATTTTGTCACCTTGGCTGCATACATCATCTGACCTTTTGAAGCGATGATGGGCGACCCCAATTTGCAGAGATCAACCTTCTCCAACGAGATATATTTTTTCTTCGTCATGAGTATGCGAGTCTTACAGGAACGCTCTTTGAACTCCTGGTGTAGGAAATATAAGTTTTCGCCAAAGATTTTCATTGCATCCTGCCAATTGAGGCTGAAGGTGATGTTGCCGAAGATGTTGTGGAAGTGAAGAGGTCGCCTCGGCTCTGTCCACAGCACCTGGCGAAGTTTAAATCAGAAATGCAAAACAATTAATCAATACAAAGGATTGGCGCTTGCGCTCTGCAGCCTTGCAACCCTGTTCATCCCTGTTCATCCCTGTTCATCCCTGTTCATCCGGTTGTTAGTTTGTCTGCAGATTTTTTCCTTTAAGTTATTGATGGATTTCTTTGAAATTTCCTTGAGTTGTAAGACATATTCCGAAAAGTAAATTACCAAATTTTTGTGAGGATCTGTTATTTCGTTTGTTTTTGTGTTTGAATTTTTATTGTTAGCAAATAACTCTAAAAGTTTTTACCCGATCTTTATGAAATTTACAGGACTTATTAGTAACTGTAGAAGACATAAATGATTCAATTTTGGTGATTGTCTGTTCGTCCGTTTGTGTGCTTGACTAATGTTTATCAAAATATGTTTGTCAGAGCATAACGTATGAACGAAGAAAATTACAAGAAAATTACAAGAAATTACGAAGAAAAGTCAGCTATCAGCATTTTTAAGGGTTTTCAACAATTTTGCTGTACGAATCTGAATGCTGATCAAATGAAAGTATTTTTAACACGATTTAGATGTTTGCATGAACACCGCTGGATAGAACCTACTTTTTCTTTTAGAGCTAAAGTCAACGTGACCGCACCACAAACCGCAAAACCCTGTACGCACTGGTTCGTGCCACAGTTACAAATATACTGCTGTAGTCGATCAAAACTCTTCAAGAGCTATGGCGCCATCGACGGGAGGCTTTTTTGCAACCACCTGCGCCTCCCTCTATTTTGCCAATTTTGGCAAAGGTCAGTACCTCCGCAGAAGCTTCGCAGACATATCATATGCTGAGTACGTAAGCACGTCAAAGGCCGCTAGTGATCGCTTGCTTGAGTCGGGATTCGATCTTGTAACTTTCAGTATAATTGCTATCAGCATCTCTAACCCGCTGCATTGGAAGTACAAAATTCTCTTGGAGTAATTTCATTGTTTGTCCTTTATTTTACAGGAAACTTAGACCCTTACCTTAGTATTCTTGAGCTCCGGGTTTCTGTTCTTGTGGATAGAAAATGACTCAAGCTTTTCGCTGCAAATAGTTGCTATTGCTTCTTTTGTGTGCTGACTCCTGCCCAGCCGGAGCAGCTTCTTGTACTTGGGGCGCAGTAGTGGGATGTAGGGAGTCAACTGGTCGACGTACTGCTTGTAAATAACGTCTGAAATGGGATCAAAAGTTGAGGGAATTCAATGAAAACATTATCATAATAATATTGGGGAACTTTGCACACGTGGACAATAATACTGTTTCTTTGAGGAGAAGATTTTACAGTTTGAGAACGTTTCCCCTACATTGCTGATGCCGTAGAAAATTGTCAAGCGTGTAGAGTAGTGTAGCATACTCTATCGCTGATGTTGTTCTGCACCTTTCAACTAATCACTTGATATGACTTCATCTATTGCAATAATTTTCAATAGATGATAGTGTATAGTGATGACATCAAGTAGATTATTTTGGTTTCGAAAAGTCTCCGTTTCAGGGAATTTCTCTGTTTTGGGATTAGCAGTACAAGGAGTTTTTTCCTAGTGCACTGAACGTGTGAGCTGGAGAGTGCACGAATGGAAATTATTCCTGTAATGTTCTCAAATGTTGTAAAGAGCTAATACACAAGAAGACGAAGCGGGGCGTAAGCTGCTTACACAACCACTGAAATTGGTGTTATGAATGTGTTTCGAAGTTGTGGGTGACGTGTGTGAGGTAATAGGTTCATAAGAGAACATGTCCAATGCTCTGGATGGTGCTGACAAATAACCACTGAAAAACGCCCCAAGAAATTGAGGACGGTAGGTGAAAAATACCGAAGAAAGTGGACATTGGCTGAGATGGCAAGTGCAATCAATTTCTGAATTGTGTCTTTCAGCTCTGAGTGGGAAGCAAAACCTATAAAATCCTTCAAAACAGTCGAAGTCTACAAAAGTTTTTAAAAAAATGGGCGACACCAAGCAGAACATTGACGTATTTATCAGAGTACAAATGCTCTACGGCGACAAAAGATTATGTATCAACCAACCCCTCTCAGGGCTATAGCAACTCAATAATGCACGTATAGCATCTGCTGATTGTCTGCTTAGGATTTTGTGACTTTATGGTGTCCATGGATGACATGATTACTACGTTTTAACTTATAAAATTGTAGGAAAGCTTACCACTTCTCCAAATGGTTCGGGGGTCCTCATTTCCATAATTTTCAGGTTCCAGTACATCCCTGTATGCCTCGCCGTCCCTTATCAGTATGTAAAGTTTTCTATTTTGGTCTTGTACCCATCCCGGGAGTGTCCTTTTCACTGAGACAATGTTCAGTTCTTCTGGTAATTCAGCTGAATCGGTTCCAAATAGCATGCTAGATTCTGGAATGTGCATGCCAAATGCATTTATTCCAAGCTCAGCAGCCTTGCGCAAAAACTCGGAAGAATCGAAGGCCAGTTCCAGATCTTCACGCTCTAACCTGACGTCAACACTGTCCTCCATCCAACTGTTGTTTCCTTCTAGTTTTGGCTTCATTTGTTGGAACTGCTCTTCGGTAAATACATTGCCTACATTTTCCACTATGATCATGTGTTTTTGCTTTTTATCGAGTGTTTTTAAAACTGGTTGTCTATCCACTGAGACATCGCCGCCGACGCCGTTGTTAAAATTTTTATATTCAGTGCTGCTACGTCCTTCCGTCCACATTTCTGCCAGTTCCATGCATGGTTCTGCTCTTTCCTCTGTATCGCTCATCGAACACTGTACGTCGGGATTTGTGATATAATTTCTATGTTTTGTTTCGAAAGTTTGGCATCCCAGTTGAACTTCTGGGATCCCCTTTCTGTTTTTTGACTGAGTGTTTGGGTGACGTGTCACTTCAGTCGGGATGTCATTTCCGGCATCTTGCAGCAGTGGATCAGTGAACATGCTGGCTGCACTACCCGTATCAAAGGAGCTCTTGCGATTTTTCTTGTTTTTCATGTTATTTTTCTTTACGCTACTTTTTACTCCTTCGTTCTCTCGTATATTATGCAAAGTTCCGTTTCCTGATTGAACTCCTGTGCCAGTGATCCCAGTTCTTACCGTGCCTTGCCCTCGGGGTTCTACTCTATCAGAGCAAGAAGCATCGTCGACGCTTCCCGAATCACGGATATCGTCGTTTTTTTCTTTCGTTTTGTTTCGCTTCCTCTTCTTTTTCTGCTTCTCTTTAGGTAATGAATTTTCTAGAACAAGTTCCACTCTATCTGTGGATGACCTTTTCACACTGCCAGATTTAACGATATTTCTGATTTGTTTCTCTTTTTTCTTCTTCTGTTTCGGCACTGAACTTTCAGGTTTCAGCGTATTAGCGGATCCAGCTTCAGCACTGCCTGAGTCACGGAGGCCTTTACTGTTTGTGTTGTTTTCATTGTTCTTATTCTGTTTGGGTTTTTCATTTTCCGATCGATTTTGTGTCGTTTGTAAAGAGGCAGGTGGTATTGTGGCACCCGTTTTGCTTCCTCCTCGTAGCCCGCCAGCGGACCCTGCCCTCCATTCATCTTCCTTCCGAACTGATCGTTTTGCCAAAGTTCTTGCAATAGCAAAGGACGAGTCCTCTCCAGCTTTTGAACTAAGTGGATTTTCTGCAGTTCTGTCAAAAACTTTTGCAGATTTTCTTGTCTTTCCCTTTTTTTCTTTAGATGTAGAAATCTCTCCAGTCGCCTTTTTCTTTGCACCAGTGTCTCCAGACGCCTTTTTCTTTGCATCAATGTCTCCAGACGCCTTTTCCTTTGCACCAGTGTCTAAAGTTGCCTTTTTCTTTGCACCAGTGCCTCCAGACGCCTTTTTCTTTGCACCAGTGTCTCCAGACGCCTTTTCCTTTGCACCAGTGTCTAAAGTTGCCTTTTCCTTTGCACCAGTGTCTAAAGTTGCCTTTTTCTTTGCACCAGTGTCTCCAGACGCCTTTTTCTTTGCACCAGTGTCTCCAGACGCCTTTTTCTTTGCAACAGTGTCTCCAGTCGCCTTTTTCTCTGCAAAAGTGTCTCCAGTCGCCTTTTTCTCTGCAGCAGTGTCTCCAGTCGCCTTTTCCTTTGCACCAGTATCTTCAGACGACTGTTCTTCTGCATCAGTATCTTCAGACGCCTGTTCCTTTGCACCAGTATCTTCAGACGCCTGTTCTTCTGCATCAGTATCTTGAGACGCCTGTTCCTCTACACCAGTATCTTCAGACGCCTGTTCTTCTGCATCAGTATCTTCAGACGCCTGTTCCTCTGCACCAGTATCTTCAGACGCCTGTTCTTCTGCATCAGTATCTTCAGACGCCTGTTCCTTTGCACCAGTATCTTCAGACGCCTGTTCCTCTGCACCAGTATTTTCAGACGCCTGTTCTTCTGCACCAGTATCTTCAGACGCCTGTTCTTCTGCATCAGTATCTTCAGACGCCTGTTCCTCTGCACCAGTATTTTCAGACGCCTGTTCTTCTGCATCAGTGTCTTCAGACGCCTGTTCCTTTGCACCAGTATCTTCAGACGCCTGTTCCTTTGCACCAGTATCTTCAGACGCCTGTTCTTCTGCACTAGTATCTTCAGACGTCTGTTCCTCTGCACCAGTGTCTTCAGACGCCTGTTCCTCTGCACCAGTATCTTCAGACGCCTGTTCCTCTGCATCAGTATTTTCAGACGCCTGTTCCTTTGCACCAGTGTCTCCACACGCCTGTTCATTTGCACCAGTGTCTCCACACGCCTGTTCCTTTGCACCACTGTCTTCATACACCACCTCCATTATGTCTGTTCGTAATGTCTGTTGTAAGGAACTCAGCAACAGTCTCAGTTTTAAATGTTATTGTCCATATGAAATGACCGTACAGGTACCTTCTTTCCTTCCTTAGGTAGTATGGCAACTGTTTTTGTGTAACTTGGTTTGAGTTCACAGCCTTTTACACTGTATGTTTTGTAATTGATATGATAGGATTTCACTGACGAGGGAGAACCCCTTTCAACAGGAGAGGAACACTTCTTGGAATACCGTTTACGGAGGTGAGTCTAGCCAAATGGGATGGGAAAGTTCTCAAGGATTTATCGAAGTAGGTGGAGACAACGATTTCGCTGGGTTCCACAGACGGAGGTGAGCCCTATTATGTAGATTGTGGGAAGGACTCCTCTATTTATTCTTGCACAAATGAGGGACCTTCGTAGCTGTAGAGAAGCCTCGTTGACACATTGTTAACGTAGCGAACCTTTCCAGACTAAAAGGAAGATAGTTTAAGGCAAAACCATGGCAAGTTTCCTTTTCCGCACTACGCACTGCCATAAAAGGAAACACGTAACAACGATAATACGAACGGTAGTGCTATCGTTAGAGACACTGTTATGAAGAGAAACTAACTGGTTTCGTCTTCTGCAACTGTTTATAGCGTCATTACGATAATGATTGATAGTACTTTACTCCCGAATACAAAATACTTTATTTCAGCAACTATAAAAATTCATGTTCACTAACTGTTCATCCTATCAGTAACCAGACCCAATTGGGTGAACTTAGCGCTGTAGACCGCCAATATACCTACCTTATCTCTACCTACCCACCTGGCAACGGAGCATTCATGCATCAACGCTGATCAAATATTATCTTCCTTATCAGTCCACTTATATGTTTACTTTGCGTAGTATCTTAAGCCAGGCTTCGTTGTAAATCATGCAAAACTCAGCCGCCGCTAATCAATTTGATTATTTTAGTACTTTGAACCTATCTTTTTATCGGTAATGCCTACACAAAGCTAACCATCGTCGTTTAATGTTTCCTGTTCTAAAGATTGCATGGTATTTCCGCTTTGGAAAGGTTATTGGCCGCCCAATGATGACGTCACATAAGCAACATGAGAATGGTATTTCCTCTTCGAAAAAATGCTGGGAGACGACGCCATGCTAGTAATCTCCACCTAGCAATTGGTCAGGTTGTAAATTATTATTGGATTCACTGTCACCGGGCAGCAGTTTTGCTGGCTGCATGTTTGGTTGGCCTTTCTGTTCCCATCTGTAGGATTAAATAGCAAGAAATTAGTTCCATGAAAATCAAGAGGCCGTTGCTATGCCGATATTTTGGCCTTGAGCGGTTGAAAGGCGCGAAGTACCTCTGAGTGGTAGCATAGATATAGCGGCTTGTGCTTCCTTCTAATAAGAAATGAATATTTTCACCGCTCATAATGATCAAATTCAGAAGAATATTAATGAAAAAAAAAAAAAAAGTGGCAGGACATCTCGAGACAGATTTCTCAGGAAGTTATTCCTTATTTTTAATGCTAGCGCAACTGGTACAATACCTATGCCATAAAACACAAAGGGCAATCATATAATGCTTTTAAAGTTGCTTATGACGGCGTAGCAAGACTCTTAACACGAAAAACCAAATCATTCGGCTGGGTTTTGGGAGTAACTCTTAGTTTGGGTATGGCCTGGTGTACAGCATATTCGATGAATTTATGAAATTAGACTGTTGAATGCGCTACCAAGTGAGCTGGACCACACATTTTGTTCTCGTCATTCATTATTGTGTCAGCCACATACATTTCACGGTAGAAGACACATAGCGCAAATTACCTTTCAGCAGGTTATTTAGTCTCAAAATAACAAGAAGGAAAGAAACGTAGTTTTCGATTCATCTATGAACGATGTGAGTGACCAACAAACGAACAAGTCAATATCTGTGCAGTTTGTTACTTGTCGTATGATTCATCTTATGCGGCTGTGCAGAATGAATTTATTTAACACTGCCGTATAGGGTTAAGTACCAGTTATGGACCCGCAGTGGCAGGATGTTAAGAGTGTCAGACTCGCACCCGGGGCACAAAGGACGAAACTTTTCGAACAGAGAAATGAATTCTTGCGTTGTTTGGCTTTGCTGAGCCGGCATTTTCGGCGTTCAGATGCTGTTACTGGGGTACTGACGCTAACAAGAAATAAAGAATGTCAGGTCGTGGTAGGGGATGCACGGCTCCCTATCAAAATTCTACGCCGCCGCGGGGAAGCTGAATTGCCGTTTTAGCTTCTGCGGTCAGGGCCTACCGTCTCTGAAACCATAGCTCTGACAATCTGTAGCCTTTTACAGTCGTGCACTACTCGAGGGCCAGCTAGCACCTACCTGCAGCACGAACCACTGCATATCGAACTGCCAGGCAAGGCCTATGTCCCCGTTAACTTTAACATTGCCTAGTTCATTTTGACAGGTTATTCGAAGTACAAAAAACGGATAGGGGAATATCTTAAATAGACAATCTATGCTAATGTTAGGGGGCTCAATACGGGCCTCTCGTTCGCCCACCGTCTGGTGTGCACGAAGAGAAGTGCTGTTCCGAGGAAGTACGCGGTCTCGTGCTCAGCCTCTAAATGCCTACCATGGCGAGTTGGTGCAGCTCACTCACGGCAGATGAAACATGGCGGCCGGACACGTCCAGAGGAGAACGTCCCGCCAAGCGAATCAGGGGCTGCTTTTGCTCCTCCCTTAACCCATCCAACGCCTGCTATTTCCATGTTATTTATTAAAATATTTTTCATACCCTTAAGTCTTTTTGAGTTTCATTTTATTTTGTTGACGAGAGAGCTGACAAAAAGTGCACAGAACAGGATCGAAATTCGAAAAAAACAGTTAAAATGGCTCAATTCGACTTATGTAGCCATAAGTCTAAACTCGGTGGTAAAGGGTTAATTCAATGTAGTCGATGTCTGAGGTTAGTAATTTACTCGGATGGGAAAGGGCCGGTTGACACGCTTGCTCTTTCCCTTGTGTTCATCCGTCACCGCTTCTCACTACGTTGCTGTGTCCGTTTAGTTAAGTAAAAAAGTAAAGTTTTTTAATTGTTTGAAAAGATATACAAAATTTTACTAGTAACACCTGCCAGGCAAATTGACTTAATGACTAATAATTTAGTATTTTTTTAAGGCGGGTTCACACTGTAAGGTTTTATTCCCCGTTCATAGTGCAAGTGTTCGAACTTTTTGTTGCTTCTCCCAAACACAGCTGTGCCTTTGTCAATGAAGTTGTAGAAACGTTGACCGTAAAATCAATGCCAACTTGACTACACCCCTTCAACTAGCAAAGCCCCACGCACTGGTTCGTGCAGCACGAAGCAACTGGTCCCCGGCTGCAGCCAACCACAAGTCATCAACAGACGAAAGTCGCTTAGACGACAACGTGCGACAATTCCCATTTTTTGGCTTGGATCAGCTTCTTCTCAACAGTATATGAACTCTGAATGTTGACTCAGCAAGCTAAGCGCAGCACCTCGCCTCTTGACAAAAGTCTCGAACCTACGCATTCCTATGAGAGTCTTAGGCTAGTCCGGAGGCAAGTTAGTTTACTCACTACTAGCGGCGCTAGCAAAGTATTGGATATCTTCGATTTTGCAGTTACTTGAAATTAGAAAGCGGTGAACTTTTCTAACGTGTACAAGAGCCGCCGAAACATAGCTTTTAGAAGATTAGATTAGATAGCTGGCAGTAGACGGATCAAGAGGCCCATGCCCAAAGAGATACCCGGCGCGACATACGCCCCCACCCTTTATGAGCTCTTGCCATTATGTTAGTAGGATAGAGATGATAGAGGAAAAAAGAAGCAGTAAATAAATAAGATCTCAACCACGAGTCGATCATACACTCACGCAAGTGCAATTCATATCCGCTGATCTGCGGTGCTCAAGAGTTTGTGAATCCTGGAGGACGTGTTCTAAGTTGTGGAGGATGTCAAATTCAAGCTTGCATTGGGTACGGTAAGCAAGAGACCACAGTGTACACCTGGTTTAAAAAGACCAACTGTAGTGTTTGCGGAGATACGACGTTGCCCTCGTAATACGGCAGACCCTCACCCGTTCTTAGCAAAAATTTCAGCTGGTCTGTTGTTTTTTTTTTCTCCCTTAAAACATTATGAACAGCTCTATCGCTTCCGTATCCGCAGATTGTGCATTAGGTTTATTTAGTAGTATGTACCGTAGCTTTCATTTTAATAAATTATGGCAATTTTTTATATTTAGAGTAGATAAATAGTAAGCCAGTATCTTCCTTTGCATAATCATTTTATCTGTATGATGGGTGGACACTGACTATCCATTGGTGTAAATCTTCAGACCAACCGTCAGTTTTCCCCCCATGTCAGCCTTTCGGGAGGTGGGCTGCCGATCGAGGCGGCCGACCTGTTCCCGCTGGACTCCTGCTTTCTGGTATTTCATTTCCTTCCATTGTGCGGCGTAGCTGAGCAAAAGCGTTCAGCCGTGCCCGGGGGTTGTAGATGCACAACTTGCGCCTTTTTCGTGTCAGTAGCGCAGTGACCACTATGAGATCTAGCGACAGAAAAGTCGGGACAATAAAGAAGAAGAAGAAGAAAAGAATATTGATAGTTTGGAACGTCCCCTGGTGCCGCATGAGCCTGTGTTGAACCTCGATAGGGGTTCGGCGCAATAAAGACGTTGTGTCCCTGATGCGCAAGGAAAATTCTGTACTACTACTACAGCGCTTTCTAAAATATAGATTGTATTAGATATTAGCGTCATTTTATACTTGTGTACAAATAATTTACGTACGGTATTCGTCACAAGGTGTTTTAGTGAATAATTGTGTCAAACCTTGAGCTATGCACTGTATGTGTTGCCGTACGGTAACGATGCATTAACTGATTCATTACTTTGTCTCAGGAATACCTCTGCACCGCTTCCTGTACAACTGTATATGTACAATGTAAATATTGTAGGTAGTTGCACGTTTTATAAGGTGTCATGCATACAAATAACATATGTATCCTATGCCATTGCATTCTGTAGAAGCTTTCGTTGTAGCAATACAGTGTTATATTCTAAGATTGTGTGAATTGTAACTTCATCTATATCTTAACGATATTCTTTTATCATTTGTTCTAGAACGATTGTTCCGCAACTTATCAACGCTTGGCACCCCAAAAAACTTTTGCTGTGTGCTTGGACCCGTACAAAATTAATAACTGATTTGATGACGAAAAAAGTAAATTATCTCAATTTACTCCACAAACTCAAGCTTATTTCTGAATGACGCTAAAATAATCTAAGGTTTCACTGCCCTCCTTGACTTGAGAGCTCATCTCGCAGGGATGCGACCACTCCCGGTTGGGAACTGCTACTCTAGAATGACTGATTTTGCTGTTTCCTGTCTCGTATGTCCTGCCAAGCGCAACTTGGAAAGCATTGTCTAATTTTAGATTAGATTAGATTAGATAGGCGGCAGTAGACGAACCAATAGGCCCATTCCCAAAGAGACACCGGAACTTACACCCCGGCCCGCTATGAGCTATTGCCATTATGTTAGTAGGATATAGAGGCCTGGAGAAAAGAGAAAAAGGGCAACAACCTCTGCCAAAGAGACGTTCATTAGTGCACGCAAGAACGATCAAGAACCGCTGATATGCAGAGCTTGGACTGTGTAGTTGGAGCGGGAGAGACAATAAGATAGATTAAGGTGGTCTCGGAAGCTTTGGCCATTAAGAATTTGCGACTCCTGGAGGAGGAGTTCTTAGCTGTGGAGGATGTCTTTCCCAATGTACAGCAAGACGATTTTTAAACGTGTTGACTGACTCCGCACTAACAACATCGGAAGAGAGTCTATTCTAAATGCTGACTATGAAATACGGAAAGAACTGCTGAATTAAGGTCATTCTTCGAGTTTTATGCTTCAGTTTTTGACCATTGTTTCGCAAGCAATCATTGAGGTCTCTTTTCAGAGAGTCCCGTTATAGATACGTCGTTCAAGCCATTCATATACTTGAATGTTTCCATTAGTTGCCCCCTGAGTCATCTTTGCTCGAGAGGGATCAGACCCAGTTCCTTTAGGCGACATTCATACGGCTTGTTTAGCATCTGCACCCCTCTCCCCGATTCCCAATGTATTGAATAATTTGATTCTTCATTAGGACAACTAAGGCGATCTCAGAGAGGAAGAAGCTAGAGATATGCAGTATGTCGATAGGGACGTGGAACCCATGAACGAGAGTGTCTCTCTAAAGGGTCAACTCGCATGGAAACAGAAAGTCACAAATTAGAGGAAGAACAGAACAGAGCATCATCAGTAGGTGCACGAAAATCGAAGAGAGCTAAAAGGGCACGAAAGACAGCCGTCCTGAAAACCTAGCTTGGCTAACGTAGCCTATACTCTGCTTTTCATAACATAAGATGAGCGAATCTAACTAACCAAACATTATTCCCGATTATCGCCCAGCACTAGTTAGGGTCAGTAACCTTACAGCAGCGTCAGACTGCATATGCTGACTCAGCAAGTTAAGCGCCACAAGAATCAATCTGCCGTGCAGATTGTAGATACACTCGATCTTCCGTTCTCGTACGCGTGAGGCTGATGCAATAACTTTCTGTACCTGAGGATTAGTCTACACGGAACCGGTGGAACTTCTACTAAAATAGATTTTTCTCATTCAATCCAACGTTGTCTCTCTTACCCAACATATGCCATCTACCCAAAGCATCTCGTTCGAAATGATGCATGTCTTTAATCCCAAGGAAGCAAACTTTCCTCCCCCAGGGGGGTTAAGTGTTAAGCAGTACTACTTTAGTGGTAGTTACGAGGGCCAACGCTCTGCTCCCAAGCCTGGGAGGACGCCTTTCTGTTCAGACAATGCAAATGCAGGATTTCTACTATTCGTTGTCTGCTGTGAGGGTGAGGGCACTGGGGAAAGTCGAGGAGGGGCGCAGCTGTTATGAGCTTTCCGTCTATATTGTAACCAATAATTGCCCCTCTATGTTTTATAATATAAGTACTGTACTTGTATTGTATTAGTATAAGAAAAAAAAGAATACCTCCGCGAGTTAAAAAAATAATGATTTATTATTATTATTACTGAAGTGATCCAGACCCGCGGTAGCGGCAACTTTGAATGCTGGGCTGATAACATTGAACGTAGCAGGTTCGAATGCGAAACCAAGCAGGCGAGCTCTTATGGCACTTGTGAAGTAGAATAGTGCTATGAATTTGCTCCCTAATGATTACGATGATGTTTCAAACCAGCTTACTGATCAAGTATTGTAATAGTATTATTGTATGAAAACTTTCCTACGTGGAGAAATATATGCTTTTTCTTTCTTTCTTTCTTTCTTAAAACAGAACACCTCCGGGTGCTGCACTTATAATACGCTTGGAACAGCATCGGGATGAGCGATTAAATATACTATATTTGTATGAATGTGGGGCAGAATATGAATCTGTGTATCCGGCTTCACAGTGCAGGTGAAGACGTGCAAGCAGGCTGCATTCGTCATTGCCCGGTCTGGGAGGACCGGGGAGGGCACGGGTTGTTCAACTTTCCGTCGATGGCGCCATAGTTCTTGACGACCTGTGGTCGACTGCAGCCGTATTTAATATTTTTGGGCCAGTTTGCCTATATCCGCAGAACGAACTAGTGCGTGTGGGTTTCCCAGAGAAGGATACAGTCAAGTTGCCTTTACCTCGGGAAGAACAATGTACAGTAGCTTTGACTTATCTGGGACTTCGGACGTCGCTCACAACGCTCCGGTTCATGTTGCAGATGTTGGTCGCAACCTAATTACGCTTGGGATGCTCTGTGGTGAACTAAGTTATTTATATCCCTCAGTCAAGTTACAGACTGAAAGGATAGTTTCGTTCGTCCTCGTCGTGCAAATCGATAATACTTTTTGTCTCCTGCATGTGTTGTTGCTGCATGCCTTTGTGCAGTTCCTGGCTGCCCCTAGCACCTATATTGAAGATAACTTCTGGGGCGGGCTTCCAAGAATATAGTTAGTGCAGCAGTTCTGTCTCAAGATCTAACTTTTCAATGGGGTTGATGGGAACAAGAAATCGACAAAAATGTTTTATTAAAGCTTATTGCATCAATAATCAGACTGTATTCCTTTAAATAATAAAAACACTTTTAAACCTCGGATACATAAAAAATATAACCTCATTATCAGAGGCAATTCTTAAGGGCACACGCTACTCCTGGCACACGCTACTCCTGGCACACGCTACTTCCGACACGAGCTTCTGCTGGCATGCATAATTCCTGGCACAGAGCGCGCCAGCTTCAGCTGACGCCACCACGGGAAGCCGCCACTCGCTG
>LQNS02277812.1:4273734-4284127 GCA_001587735.2 Parhyale hawaiensis
TATTCCAATTGTATTTTGTAGTACAATGTGTTTGAGGCAAGTTGTAGACAATATTCCAATTGTATTTTGTAGTACAATGTGTTTGAGGCAAGTTGTAGACAATCAGACGATATTCTATAGAGTAATTACTAACTATCTAAGATCAAATGACAATAAATATTTCTGTAACGCAGTGGTTCCAAACTTTCTTATACCCAGCACTGCTACAATACTTTATGTTTTCGCACCTCCTTTAATATTAATCTCATACAATGATGAAGAATAAAATTTGCGCTAAATTAATGAAGTGATGAATTCATTTTAATTGGTTATCCTAAATTATACTCTTCAAGATTTCACACACATCTGAGAAGTCATCGCCCACTCCTGGGGGAAACCATTTATCTAATGCTTATAGAGCTCCAATATTTAGGGATCTTTTAGAAAAGAAACAATATGAATACTTTTTGGTATTGAATCCGTGCACATTCCAAGTCCATAGAGGCTGGTATCCATAGCCGTGGGGATTCCATCGAAATCCGTGTGGCTGTCCTTCATGTTGTTGGGATGTCCTCGAATGCTATTAGGCAGCACTTCAAGCACGTTAAGACGTTCTCCAAGTCCGTCAAGCTCTTTGGACTACGAAAAAGTTGTTCTACAAATCGAACAGTCTGTGCATCAAAACCGTTTGTCTGTCCACCAATTTCAATAGACTGGTAGATCCCCTCCCAGTCAATTATCATTTCATTCCAGTGGTTCAGCCGGTACTACTCCCCTGCTGCCGTTTCTATGGTGACCGCCCCAGTTGGGAAGTGCCACTTGCAACTGAGGATCTCCTTGTTCAACTCTTCTCTCCCCGCTTTAGTTCCTCTCGTCTTCTTCGCAGGAACCTCCTACTTGTCTGTTGTGAAACCCTGCTGGCCTGTTGATGAAATTCAAAGCCCAACTGCAGAGGAGAGGATGCCAGATGTAAAAAGGGTTCTGCCAATAAAGCTGCTGCACAGCCTGGAAGATGTAAGATCGTTGCCAGAACTGATAGCACAGCTTTTGCATCCTGAAGTCATGGCACGCAAACTGCTGGATGCCATCCGGGTAGAGGCATTCTCGGTAGTTTGGCAGGCTCACTACATTTCTTGGGACTGGGCATACCATGGTCCGACCCATTTGTAGATGTATAGCAGCTTCATTTTCGTCAAATGGGGAAGGACAATAGACCTTGGTAACTGCACGATAGGATTTAAAACACTTATGTCCTCCTTGACTGTGATTATTCGCTTCTATGTTACAGAGGTTGAAGTACCAAACTCCTTGTTCCTCCGTGGCTTCCAGAGCAATACGGAGATTGTGTGCTTTCCTAGAACTCATCACCCTGGCAGCGTACAGCATCTCACCGTTCTGCCCCCAGACGATGGGAGACCCCAGTACATGAGGGTTCACTTTCTGCATCGAAGTATAGTTACCGTTGTGGCTCATGAGCAAATGAGTTGAGCATGAATAAGGTTTGAATTCCTGCTTCAGGACGTAGAGGTGAGGGCCGAAGATGTTGATCACCGCCGGCCAGTCGAGACTGAAGGTGATGTTGCCGAACATGTTGTGTTCGTAGAGAGGTCGCTTCGGTTCCGCCCATAACACCTGTAGAAAATTGACAAATACCATATATATATAAAAAAAATGCACACTGGTTCAGTTAAAAAAGCGAAAGCCTCAATTTGGATCCAAAAGTTAGGTATCGATAAATCCCAGTGGCAGCAGCGGTAGGAAATTTATACCAGTGGAACTGCAAGACTGAAGGAGGGGGGGGGAGAGCTGGGGAAGCTGGTGTAAATTCAGAGCTTCGCTGCGCAGGAAGCGCTATCGTCTCTCACGACGATTTGTGTGCGTGTTTGTGTACGCAGATCGTGTGCGCGCGAGCGGCGTTCAAGTTGGTGCGCCGTGCTGCTCGCTGTATCGCTGATTAAGTTGGATTAGGTTAGGTTAGGTAATGTTGGGTAACGTTAGGTAACATTAGGTAACGTTAGATCACGTTAGGTAACAGTTAAGGTTTGGTAAGGTTAGAAAGGTTAGTTTGGGTTAGGTTGGTTTAGGTAAGGTTAGGTTAGGTTAGAAGGTTCGGTAAGGAAGTTAGGTTAAGTTAGGTAAGGGTAGGTTAGGTTAGACTAGGCTAGGTTAGCCTAGGTGGTGTTTATTTTAGTGGTGGCGCGCGCAGGAAAGCTTACGTGAACGCAAAATCGTCGTGAGAGACGATAGTGCGACCAGGAAAATGTAGGTAAGTCCTAAAATTTCGTCAGCTGTTTTGCGGCTACTGGCGAACTTTGGCAACTACAAAACTGAGAGCGAGACTCGTTCTTGTGTCATTATGAATCATACGGCTTCTTGAATCGAGTCCTGTTATAGATTCATGCAAATTAAGTGTCCTAACTAGTAGGAAACAAAGTTTTACGGCATATTCTAAAAGCAAAAATTGGAAACTTATGGCATTAAAATAAATATTTGTCTAACTTTTATTAAACCAAATATCGGACAGTACAACATCCAGCGGTTACGATCTCTGTGAAGATGACTTTTCTCGTGCTACTTGAGCCTACTTTTCTACCGAAGACGACCAAAGTGAAGAGACTTCTACAGACTGGAATAGCCGAGCATATAACCATTGGACCTCGTCCGAAATTGCAAAAGATAAAATAGTTCTACACCTAGCGTTGGCAGTCGCATGATTTTCACCATCCACTACAGAGGTTCCCAACGTTTACCCTGCCTGCCATTCATAGGAAAGGTTCAGCCAAAGCGCTGTGTAAGCATCGCCATAGCTGAGAGCACAATTGTGATTAGTTAACTCTGCACTAGAGTGGCGCCCCAACCCTCAGAGAAATAACATCAATGTGACATGAATGTAATATTAAATAACAGTCGACGGAATAAAAATTTAACGTTTCGGGACTAAGAATCCCATCCTCAGAAAAAAGGTTAACCTACACTATAAAATAAAAGAACTTTCTTTATTAGCTAACAACATTATGACCTCGGCTGTACCGCTTCATACCGTGCACACTTAGCCTAGAATCTGCTGACTGTACAGGAGCTGACATCCAGCTCCTCCACGCAGCTCTGTTCATTTGCCTTTTAGACTCCCCCCGTTAGCACCAATGCTCCCTGATTGCTAGCTAATAAAGAAAGTTCTTTTATTTCATAGTGTAGGTTAATCTTTTTTTCTGAGGATGGGATTCTTAGTCCCGAAACGTTAAATTTTTATTCCGTCGACTGTTATTTAATATTAGACTCTTTGCCTTAGTGTCATGAATGTAATTAATGTCTGTGCCTCGATCTATGCAATAACTCTACCACTTCTACACAAGACGGGTTAAGTACATACGTGCGGTCATCGAATCTCACCCGAAGAACTTCCAAATTAATAGAATGTTATAATTTCCCCGCGAAACAAAAAAAAAAAAAAACCTCAATCTTACCTTTACTCCATTGAGTTCCCAAGACTGGTTGTTATAGATAGGAAATGGCTGAAGCCTTCGGTTGCGAATTGTGTCCATTGCTTCTTCCAAATGCTGGCACCGACCGACCTGCCATAGCGGCAGGTAGCGGGGGCTCGGGAGGAGTCGGTACGATGGACGGCTGCTGACGTAGGGCGTGCAAATGTCCCCTGAAATGAATTTAGAAGTAAAGAAAGTGAACTTAAAAGTGCATAGCAGACGCAACGTGAGCAAAATCCCATGAATTGCGTTCAACTGTTGAAGAAAGTAAATACAATAGTGCACACAAGGAGTAGCGCGTGTACATGATTTCCAAATTGTGTTCAAAAGTTGAGGAATTGAGAAGAAAAAGTACTCAAGAGACGTGGCACAGTCAAATGATCCCTAAATTAAGTTAAAACGTCCAAGAAATGGAATGAAAAGTGAAGAAGAAACATACGTGGACAATCATTATTAACCTCTGAAATGGGGTTAAAAATTGAGAAAATAAAATGAAAAAGCTTGTAATTTTTAACGGCATTATGTTCAAAATCAAAAGATTGTGCTGAAAGGATCATTCAAGGGCGATAAACTGCATTTAAAAGTACAATCATACCGACTGAGAGTACCAGATAAACCAGCTGTAAGCGGCTACGTGCAATGTGGGGATAATTCGCTATTAGCAATCCTGCTGGTCACGGACTGCAGCATCACCTCCGCAAGAGATGGGTGACGTTCATAACGTCTTTTGCACCTAGTCCGAAGCGTCATGAAAGTAAGGTAGGAAGGTAGAAGCAGAACCATGGTAGTTAATTCTCACTACTATGAAGCCCATCTTCCGCCTTGTTACAGCAGGCTGGAAAGACCCACCTCCCTGCCATACCGGCTCTGGAATAGCTAATGACTCTGCCTGTTGGTGGTCTTCATATTCCAGGTCGTCCCTATCTGCTCCGTTGGCTCCTCTCTCGTCGTCAATTCTTCTACCATCATCCGGTGCAATTCCCTCATTCCCTGGACTGCTTCTTTGCTCTTCTTTCTCCATTTCTTGGAACTTTTCTTTATCATTCTTGTTTCCAGTATCTTGGATAGCGACGACTCGTTTTGGCTCATGTTGTGTTTTTTGAACAGGTCGACTATCCACAGCGACGGTGTCTGCGGTGGGTCGGTGGGAACTTTGATGCTCAGGTGTGGTGCATTCAACCACCGACGTGTCAGCCAAATCCAGGCTTGTTTCTGTTGTTTCCAGTATGTCTTTTCTCGTATGCTGTTCGTCATGATTTTTAGTCTCAGATTCTGGGTGAACTCCCTTGAGACAAGCAGCATAGCTGGAGAACCTAACTCCGCCTGTTTCCACAGGACTGTCGAGTCGCGCTGTTCCAGTGGGAACACTTGCCACATTGCCTGAATCTAAGACGCTCTTTTTCTTCTTTTTGTTCTTCTTCTTCTTTTTGGGTACAGCATTTTCAGGGCTCGGCTTGACAGTTTCAGGGGATGCATTTGGCTCAGTGCCTGAGTCTACACCGTTCTTATTGCTTCTATTCTTCTTACTTTTGTTTTCTTTATTCTTCTGTTCGGTTACAGAATTCTCTAGGTTGGGTTCAACTGCTTCAGTGCATTCATTTTGCACATTGCCATAGCCTACACCGCTTTTATTGCTTTTGTTCTTGTCCCATTTCTTCTGCTGTTTTCTTACAAAATTTTCTGGCTTGGGTTTTACTGTATCGAGAGAAGCAATTTGCACATTTCTTGAGTCCACACTGCTCCTACTGGTTTTCTTCTTATTCGTCTTCTCCTGTTTGGGCCCTGTGATATCCGGGTTGGGTTCTACTGTGTGTGTATTTGTGTTTTGCGCGCTACCGGAATCCAGTCCCGTTTCGCCGGTTTTCTTCGTCTTCTTTCGCTTCTTTTTCTTTTTGGGTTTTGTACCGTCCTGCAAAATTACGGTGGTTTTTGTTGGTGCAGAAGGAACATTGGGGAGTTTTTGTCTCTCCTCTCCTAGTTCGTTAGCGGATCTTGTGTTTCCTGCTTCTGCTTCGAGGCTCTGTGTTGAAGCCGCTTCAGTAACCTCTTCCTGTAGAGCAGGCACTTCAGTCATCTCTTCTTGGTTGTCAGGCGCTTCAGTCATCTCTTCTTGGCTGTCAGGCGCTTCAGTCACCTCTTCTTGTAGAGCAGGCACTTCAGTCATCTCTTCTTGGGTGTCAGGCGCTTCAGTCACCTCTTCTTGTAGAGCAGTCACTTCAGTTACCTCTTCTTGTGTGCCAGGCGCTTCAGACGCCTCTTCTTGTGTGTCAGGCGCTTCAGACGCCTCTTCTTGTGTGTCAGGCGCTTCAGACGCCTCTTCTTGTGTGTCAGGCGCTTCAGTCGCCACTTCTTGTGTGTCAGGCGTTTCAGACGCCTGTTCTTGTCTGTCAGGCGCTTCAGTCGCCTCTTCTTGTGTGTCAGGCGCTTCACACGCCTGTTCTTGTGTGTCAGGCGCTTCAGACGCCTCTTCTTGTGTGTCAGGCGCTTCAGTCGCCTCTTCTTGTGTGTCAGGCGCTTCAGACGCCTCTTCTTGAGTGTCAGGCGCTTCGGACGCCTCTTCTTGTGTGTCAGGCGCTTCAGATGCCTCTTCTTGTGTGTCAGGCGCTTCAGATGCCTCTTCTTGTGTGTCAGGCGCTTCAGATGCCTCTTCTTGAGTGTCAGGCGCTCCAGACGCCTGTTCCTGTGCACCAGTTCCTCTAGTAACCTTCTCCATATAGTTATGCTTTGTTGCCTCTTCTGTTAGCATTTTTACCGGAATTAGAGATACCTTATTACCTCCGCCAAATAGGTCATGTTTTCGTCGTGTTTGCCTGTCTGTCTGTCTGGGTGTTTGCCTGTCTGTCGCCAAAATAACTCAAAAAGTTATGAACCGATTTGGACGAAATTTACAGGGAATGTTAGGGATGTTGGGAAAAACAGATGATTAACTTTTAATGAAGATATGTCTATCCGATTGCTTGTTGGTCTGCCTCATTTTTCTCAATGCCATAACTGAAAAGTTACGGATGGATTTTTATGAAATTAACATGAGTTTTTAGGTATATAACAAGAATAAATGACCAATTTTTTTTTGTAATAATCCGTTGATTTTTTCGTTTGTTTGTCACTGTTTTAATTTTTATACTTGTCAGCACAATAACACAAAAAATAATAAATAGATCTCTATCAAATTTGTAGGGGTTATTAGTACTGTTCAAGACATAAATGAATGAATTTTGGTGCAGATCGGTTTGTTCGTTTGAATGTTTGACTCATATGTTTGTTAGCAGTATAGCTCAAAAAGTTATGAACGGATCTTCAAGAAAATTGCACAAGCTGTTATTACTATCAAAAGGCACAAATGATTAGATTTTGGAGTTTATTAAAAGAAAATTATGGTTTCAGAGATAATTTGGATTTTTTGCTACCGTTGCCTCGCTTGGCAGAGGTATGCGCTCTCAGAGTGTTCTAGTTAATCTTGTCGTTGAAAATTACTGTATCAAATAACCCGTAAGGAAATCTCTTTATGTCAGTAGGTGATTTGACTACTATCGCTGTGTAATATGTTCAAGTCATATATTATTTTATGAGTTCTAACATTAATGGACGATGATAGTATAAAAGGGTTTATATTGCTGGAGTTTCAGTTTTGAACGAAACCTATCAA
Organism: Parhyale hawaiensis; assembly: GCA_001587735.2. NCBI lineage: Eukaryota > Metazoa > Arthropoda > Malacostraca > Amphipoda > Hyalidae > Parhyale > Parhyale hawaiensis. Next base: position 4,280,842 of record LQNS02277812.1, read on the forward strand.
GCTCCTTAACAAAAATTTTTTGTAATGCCATTATTGTAATTTTCGATGGTAGTTTACTCCCGAACAGAAAATAATTGATTCCATCTAGAGTACTCTGAGAGCGCATACATCCGCCAAGCGAGATAGAAGTAACGAAATATTCAAATTGGTGCTGAGATCATAATTATCATTCTGTCAACACCTACATATAACTGTTGGTATTTTTTAACAGTATTAACAATTTCAATAATTCTTTTGAGAATTAGCACATGTTGATAACAAGCATTTTGACGAACATTAGTCAAACTCTCAAACAGATCAACCGATAATCACAAAAATTTAACCATTTATGTCTTTTAACAGTACCAACAACTCCTGTGAAGTTCAGAAAATCCATACATAATTTTTGAGTTATTGTGCTGACAAACATTAAATAAAAAACAACGACAATCTAGCGAACGAACAGTTTATCACAAAAATTCGATAATTTACTTCTCGTGATATGCCTAACAACTCATGTAAATTTCATGAAAATCCATCCCTAAATTTTTGAGTAATGGCATTGAGAAAAGTGAGGGAAACCTACAAGCAACTAAACGGTTGAACGGATCTTCACCAAAAGTTAATCATCTGTTCCTTCTAACAATCCCAATAAATTTCATCAAAATCCTTCCATAACTTTTGAGTAATCTTGGTGGCAGACAGAATAACAGACAGACAGCCACACAACCGCGACTAAAACATAACCTCTTTGGCGGAGGTAATAACTTATCACTGTAAAACTTTCTATTCATAAGTGGTTAGAGAGAAGCACTCTCCATCACAGCAATACCAAGACTCAATTGCGTGTACTAGACACCCTAGACCCCTTTATATGCCTTCCTTATCTCTACCTACTCACCTGTTATCGGCGCACCCATGCAACTGCGACGATCTTCTATAACTTCCTTATCAGTTTAATTCTATGCTTCATATACGCAGTATCTGAAGTCACTCTTTGTTGGAAGTGATTCAGAGATCACCCGCCGTTTCTTGATTAGAATATTTTACCACCTGTAAAAACTCGTTATCGGTCATTGCCTCCACGTATATCCAATCATTGTAACCAGGTATTCCGAGCTCTGAAATGCCGAAGAATTTCCGGTTTGAACCAGGGTTACATTGGCCTCTCACTGATGACGTCATTCAAGTAATTTAACTTGGTATTTCCTTTTTGAAAATGTTGCCTCTGATTGATGACGTCATAATGGGGATTTCATCCTAGCAATATCGTTGAAAAGCTGTTATTGATTTCACGTGTTGCCGGTGACTGCGAAGAGACACCAGGTATATTGGTTGACTGCTCGTTTTTTTTATTTGGTTGGTCTCTCGATTCCCATGTGAAGGATTAAATAGTGGAAAATACATCTGTGCAAAGACAAGGAAGTCGTTGGTTTGCCGTTTTTTATATCAGGGACTGAAGTGACTGGAGCACCTGTTCGTGGTAACATACATGAATACTATATTCTCCTTCCAATTCATGCGAATATATTTTTTTTTCATTGAGCTTAGTATAGTCTAAAACTGTGCCGAATATGAATGATTGTAAAAGGGAAAGATATTTCCGGGAACATTAAGAAAAAGCAAGGAAAACAGCAACTTCAACAAAGAAATTACCCACTCTGTTATGCCATTTATAGGGACGAGTCGGGCCAACAATAAACAAATAGAAATTTGTGCTAGCAATAGGCTACAATATGTAAATATATGCATAGAACTACTCATATTCCAAATCTAAGAACCAGCAGTTATTGGATGTTGGAGTGTCATACTCGTACACGCTGATGCCGAGGACCGAACTTCTCAGCCAGGCAGGTTTAGTGTTGCGGTGCTTGACTTGCTGAGTGGACATTTCCGGCATTCATACATCAATGCGGGGCTACTGACCCTAACCAGAAATGGAGTTGAATGCAGTTGTGGAATGAGTCTTCAGTCTCTGAAACCATAGCCCTACGAATCTGTGATCGACTGCAGCCGTGCAATACTCTGAGTCCATCGGTCGAATGTCTACAGCACGTAACTGTGCATGAGGATTTCCCATGAGAGGGGTGCAGTCCTGTTGACATTACCTAACATTTCTTGAATCATTGAAGCATATTGATGAAGAGCAAAAACTAAATCGGGAATTTTTAGATATGCTTTAGTACTGTTAAGAGGTTCAATGTACCTAATGGTGCACATTGAAAAATGTGTTGCCCCAAGAACAGCACGCGTTCCTGTGCGCAGACTGCAAATGCTGTCTAAAGAACAGCATGTGTTCCTGCAAGCACAACTGCGATGTTGCAAGCACAACTGCGATGTTGCAAGCACAACTGCAATGTTGCAAGCACAACTGCCCTCCTGCAAGCACAACTGCCCTCCTGCAAGCACAACTGCCTTCCTGCAAGCACAACTGCCCTCCTGCAAGCACAACTGCCTTCCTGCAAGCACAACTGCGTTCCTGCAAGCACAACTGCCCTCCTGCAAGCACAACTGCCTTCCTGCAAGCACAACTGTGTTCCTGCAAGCACAACTGCGATGTTGCAAGCACAACTGCCCTCCTGCAAGCACAACTGGCTAACTCCATCAACTACGGTAGTTATCATCATGTCAGCCGCCAATTCAGTTTCCTGAAAAAGTGTCACTAAGAAAATTTCCGAATTTTCTTCGGATTCACAGTGAATTGAGGCTTCAGAAAACTGTGTTATTTTTCATTGTTTATAACAGGACCGCCACAGCTTGGGTTACAAGGCTGCTGCATTTGAATGTTTGTAGTTTAAAAATAGGACATAGGACTATAGAATTCGGGTGTTTTGTAGTATGAAAGTAAGACATAAGGGTGCCGTGTGACATCGTACAGGCATTCTTTCGTCATCGACTGGCCCGGCAGAGACAGCATACATTGACTTGCCTAAAATTTCAAACAGAAGAGTTGGTCTCGCCACTTGGGCTCGTATTACCAGTGTTGGTCGCCGTCAGATTACGCTTGAGACGGCCTGCGCTGGACTGAGTTTTCAATCAATCGATCAATAAACTTTATTAAGTACTCACAGGGGTGGTACAATAGTTATATTAAACATAGCTTATCACTAGACTTAAATTAAATACAGAGAGCGCTTGATAGCTTTAGTACACGTTACACAGCATTCCGGCTCATTGTTTGGCCTCTGCTTGGTAAGAGTATGCGCTGCCATCGGCTATACATATTTGACAGTCTGTAGCAAGGGCCATCGCAGACCACATTTATCAGCGAATTAGCTGATTTTTCTATCCTGTTGTGGAGACTGAA
>LQNS02277812.1:4285921-4315620 GCA_001587735.2 Parhyale hawaiensis
TTTTCGCTATAATCATGTTTCTGTGGTAACTGTATTGGGATTGCACTAATGCTAAGGTTACAGTAGAGAGGTAGGTGGTCAGATACAGGTGAGTACTCTAATGTCCTACAGTTACTATTACTAGGCAGTAAATTCATTGGGTAGCATTATTCTGGTTTGGGTGTTCCCAATACGTTAACCTATTAGCTGGCAGTGTATGAAGGGGTTGATTTTCATGAATAAATTTTTGATATGTTGTTATTAAATGTTTATATGGTAAATTGTGAAGAAATCTCGGATTCAGCAGGCACATGTTCAAAACATTGATATGTTCCCACATGGGAGCGTTGCCGAGCTATATACAATTTCAGCACTACTACACGACAACTTCTCCACGTACGATTTTCAGTTTTGGTAGAGAAACACGATCAAATATCAATACCACAAACCTTTGCTCAAAAGAAACACTAAAAGGCAATAAAGAATCAAGGATTATCCCAAGCCATTTCATTATACTGTGCGGTAGAGGTCAATTCAAACAGAATTTTTGTCGGAATGAAGCCTAACGCCACATAATTATGACGCACAGTATAACGTATATTTCTCACGAACTTTACATCTTCCTTTATTTATTATTTTTAATGACACGTTTCCACATAGGAACGTTGCCAGATAAAAGGTCAATTAAACTCGATTGCAAAATGCGGAACCGAACACTCAGGACCTAAACTTGTCAAGTTACAGTAAAAATAGACAGCGTAATTGGTCCTCGTCACTCCAATCGACAGCGCCTTTCTCTCAGACACGTGACCTAGCCACATGCCCTGCGCAATTTCTGGCCGCCCCAAACACCGAAATTACTATACAGCCCACGAGGCTTCCACGAATATAGTTAGTGTTGCAGTGCTGTCGTATGACTAAATTTTATAAAAAATGGTTGATGAGAAGAAGTCAGTGAGAATTTCTTAATAAACTTTAATAAATCAACAAAGTCACAGCATATTTACGGTGCTACGTGAATAAATAAATCAATTAATTTATCTAATGCTCTATAACAAATTTCCTTCGCAGCTGACTGGCCCTGAATAATTAATTCTTCAATGAAATGATTGTTTTTTACTGAAGAAATAAATCGTTTTGTATATATTGAGCTATTCAGAAAAGAAGTATTCAATAAATAAATTATTGATACATAGGTATATTATTAATAAAAATGCACAATTATTTGTTTAATTACTTAGATAAAACATTCTGGTAGCCAAATAAATGTTCAATATGCAGTTAATAATGATTTTTCATTAATATAATGATTTATTCATTCCCTCAATTGATTATCAACTGAATTACATCAAATAATTGCATAAATAAAAGAACAAATAACTATGTCCTTGATTAACTTTCTAAAATACTGTTTGAATAACTGTTCATTGCGTGTAACGTTACCATAACCAGTCTATCTGCATCATGGATTCCGACAGTCAAGGGATTAACGGAGGCCGGCCCTGTCTTACTTTGAATTAATCTCATGAGCACTGGCTGGCATCCTAGATACGCCGCTGCAAGCGACTGCAATTCTTTGGTAAAAACACACTTCATTTACTATAGTACTTATGTTAGATCTGAGTGTGTGCGCTACGCCTTTGAAATCTTCAGAATTGTGACGTCAAAATTACGTCACACCACTGTGGTAATGCCAAAAATTCCACTTTGCTACAGTGGCGGGACGCAATTGTGACGTCACTATTCTGAAAATTCAAAGGCTTGTTGCATACACTCAAATCTGACACAACTATCTTCTGTAAATGAACTGCAGACCAGGTCGAGAGTTGTGTTTGCCTGCATCTAAAATGCCGCGCCCAGCCCTTATTATTGCCATTTCTTTGCCTTCATACCTGTTGCACATCAGTGAATACTGTTAGTGAGTATGTTGATTATTTAACTAAATAAATGGGTATTCAATCACAATGGCACAGTCCTAACTCGGTGTCTTATCAAATAACAGTTCAACATAATGCTAAGTAGAAATACACTATAATGAAATTTTATGAAATTAAAACCCATTTCACAACGAGTATATCGTGAAATTCTCACACCAAGCTTCACATGGAATATATTGGAAGGGGCAAAAAAACTACCGGGTGTCTAAAAACAGGTAACCCAAATTAAAGGGACTAACATGACCAAACCATGCAGCCCTCATCCATTATCAAGATATTAATCTGATACAGAGATTAGGAGATGACACCAAGATTAATTGTCCAGACCCCTGCGTGATGGAGTACCATAATCCAGAGGTTGGATGCGAAAACGTTGTTAGTTCACTTCCAATGCAAAGAAAAAGCAACGGAAAACATTTATTACACCTTCAACATCATGATTTACGAAACATTATAGAAACAGGGTAAAGAAACATGTTTTATCACACAACCAAGTGCTGCTAATCTCCAACATCCTTATGCGGCAACCGATTCGACATGGCCTCTATCCATTCAAAGTCCACATCGTCGGCGCATGTCACCAACTCGTTTCCTGATGAAGTCGGGATTATTCTTGAGGGTATCTTCTATTATGTGAATGCTATCCCGCAACCATCCTTATCGCATCAGCGCTCGACTCGAACTTCTGCCTCCGGATTTTCAAAGTCGTCAACACTTCGCGGAGTGGTTTCGGGGCTATGTTGCAGAAACCCTCGATACTCACTCAATTTGTTTATTGGCATGAAACAGGCTTTGCAATGAATGAGAAAGTGAACACCCGCAACATCTTGCAGTATGCTTCAAGAGGGCAACCGCCTGCATTCATCTTCCATCAGAGAATAAGCAGGGAAAAAGTGACAGTTTGGATTAGAATCTGCACCAGCGGAGTGCTCATTCAACCTTTTTTTCTTCGAGGCGAACGTGACTGGCCAGGCATATCTGCGGAAGATCCAGAAGGAGGTTGTTCCTCAGACGGAGATGCACTTCCAGCGCCAGCGAAGCGAACTGCTCCGCTATGTTTGGTAGGCACAAGACGGGGCCTCAACTCACCGTGTAATCGATGTCCGAAATCTTCTGAAAAAACTGTTCAATGAGCGTGTGAATCATCCAGTTCAATGCCCCCTTCCCCAGGTCACCTGACCTCACCCCTGCGATTACTTCTTGTGGGATTAGCTTAAAAATCGAGTGTACGCCACGCCCCCACACAAAAACTGGAAAAATTGCGGAATCACATTGGCAGAGAAGTGGCTATCCTGAGGAATGATCCTGACGTCATCAGGAAAGAAGTTGGTGACCTGCACCTGCGATGTGGACTTTGAATGGATAGACGAGGTGGTCATGCCGAATAGGTTGCCGCTTAGAGGATGTTGGAGATTAGCAGCCTAATTTATATGATAAAACATGCTTCTTTACCATGTTTGTATCATATTTTGTAAATCGTGATGTTCAAGTGATAAAGGTAAAATAATAATGCTTTTTTTTACATTCGAAGTGAACCAACAACGCTTTCGCACCCCAGCCTCTGGGTCATGGCACTCAATCACTCAATCATGCAAGGGTGTGGATAATTAATCTTCACGTCATTTTAAAGCTCTTAATCTCTGCTTCAAACCGACATGTTGATAATGGAGGTTGTATAGTTTGGTCATGTTAGCCCTTTTAATTTGGGCTTCTTTTTTTAGACTATGTGAAATTATAGTACTGTACATTGATAGCACTGTGGTAATGGGTCTACTTGTAGGCAACTGGGGTCCAATTTACAAATTAATTCATGATTATCATGTTACAGATAGTCTATGCATATCTACTTGCAATCACTACCAGTCTTTTCTCGGTCGGACATCCTTAATTAAAAACTTTTCATTTGTTCCAGCACTCTTAAAATAATGATCTCGTTGAAGCTGAAGAAAGATATTTATGCTAAATTTTATCATAGATTGCTGAATTGGACTTGCTAAATTGCCTAATGAAAAATTTCGCTGCCCGTAGAATCATCTTTCATACTCTAGTGGAATATCGTATCTACTGCTCATGGAGCGGTCTAATGAATTTCACGTTCCTTTGGGAAAGAATCAGGTCGAAAACTCTAGTATTAAATCCGTGCGTCCCATAGTCTCGAGGCGTCTTATTTGTAAATAATGCTCCTAACAGGCACCGTATTTCATACTGACACTTTGGCTTGAGTTTAACAACACCATTTGTCATCCAAGCCCATTATGACAATCACGATAGCCACGTAGCTGTCGTAATCCACAGGGTTGTCTTTAGCCATCTAAGTTAGGGTGTCGTCCAAATCCGCCAGGTTGTCGTCCATAGCCATTAGGATGTCTTCGGAATCCATTAGGCCGTTCTCCAAGCATGTTAGGATGACCTCTAAATCCCATTAGCTGTTCTCTATAACGGAAAGGCAGTTCTCCATATCTGGTAGGCTGGCCATTGAAGCCGTTTGTCAGTCTTCCAAATTCGATAGTGTGTCTTTGCCATCTAAAATCACTTCCCTGCCCGTTAGTGTTCCATTCTAGTTGTTCAGAGGCAGTTACTCCCCAGCCACCGTTCGAATGCTGATCGTTCCAATGCGGAACTGCCACTGGCAACTGAGGCTCTCCCTGTTGAAATCTTTCCTCGTTTTGGTGAGTGGAAATTTCTTCGCTGGAATCTCTAACTTGTCTGTTGGAGAGCTGTGACTGTCTGCCGATGAAAGCCAATGCCCGGTTAATCACTGGATGCCTGGTGTGGAAAATATTGTTCCATAGCGACTGTTGCACAGCTTGAAAGAAGCAACATTGTTGTTGAAAATGATAAGGTCCTACCCGCTGCATCCTAAGCTCATGCCACACAAACTGCTGGTTGCCGTTGGGGTAGAAGCAGTCACTGCCGTTCTGCAAAGGAACTATGCTTCTTGGAATTGGACACACCATCTTCCGACCCATGTCCAAAAGAATAGCTGCCTCATTTTCGTCGAACGGGGAAGGGCAGTAAACCTTGGGCCTAACTCGATAGGATTTGAAACACTTTCGTCCACCAAGACTGTGATTATTTGCTTCGATACTGCAGTGGTTGTAGTACCAAAGTCCTTGTACTTCGTTGGCTTGCAGAGCGATTCTGAGATTGTGGACCAGCTGGTCGCTACCCCTTTTCACCCTGGCCGCGTACATCAGCTCACCGTTCTTCCCCCAGATGATGGGAGACCCCAGTTGATGAGGGTTCACTTTCTCCATCGAAGTATAGTTACCGTTGTGGCTCAAAAGCAAATGTGTCGAACATGAAAAGCGCTTGAACTCTTGTTTCAGGACGTAGAAGTGAGGGCCGAAGATGTCAATCACCTCCGGCCAGTCGAGGCTGAAAGTGATGTTGCCGAACATGTTGTGGTGGCTGAGAGGTCGCTTCGGCTCCGTCCATATCACCTGTAGAAGATCCATAAACATTTAATATAAATTGGTATTGTTGACAAATGGAAAGTGGAAAGCCTAACTTTACCGAATCAATACAAAAATTGAAAATCTACAGAGACCAGTACCAGCGACGGGAAGTTTGTATTGGTTTAGCTGACGAGAGCTGAAATAAAATATAGATGGGCTGACTTTGTTATGGGAAACATGCATGTTGATTATTGGTAACAATACGGAGGGGAGGTTCAAGCCCCCTATTGACGGGGCTACTGGTCGAGCGAAGTGGGCCACAGATGAACAGACTATCTTGAAATGACCTGCCACGAGTCTCGGTGGTCTCACTACGCTGCAAATTATCAATCGATGAATCGTGATACCGCCCCTTAAACGGCATGCATTAGAGCCCGACTTTTATAAAGGCACATACGTGCTTGTAAAGGCCGGCTAGAATTGTATCTCACAGCTGCCTATCGTAAGTTAATTTACGAACCCAAGAAACATGCGGATGCATCATGTTTTAGAGTTACAAGGGTGGGGTTCATAGGAATATCCGTTCACTGGCAAGGAAAATGTAATTAAGACTCAGTATTTTAGCTATATACGATGAAGGCAACTGGCGGCCTTTCAAAACATTGAAACTGTGTGCGGCCTCGACAACTGATGCATATCCATAGCAGGTAGGTGTATAAAAACTGTATATAGTGTACTTTATAATCAACTGCCTGAAATTGAGAAAATTCGTTCTAAAATTAACTTTGTCCTCTTATTATTAATATTATCGTATGTTCATGAAATATCCCAGTATTATTATATATGATAATGCAATTTAAACTTAAACTTATTCCTGTACAAACTTGTTTTACCTTGCAGGGAACAAAACTCTTCAACAAAGCCTTACGGCATATTCTACAAGCAACAAATATGACAGTCATAACATTAAAATAAAACTGTCTTGCTCTTATTGAAGAACAATACAGGATAGCGCAGTTGTCAGCGGTTACGATATCTGTGGAGATAATTCACCTTATTTTTTACAAGCTACTTCTCAACCGAAGATAACCAATGCAAAAAGACCTCTGCAAACGTGAACTGTCGAGCATACAACGGATATTTCAAAGATAAGAAAATTCATCAGTCAATTAATGTATTTTTTTGATTTTCACCATCCGCTACTCCGTTTTACAACGTTCCATGTAATACACAAGTACAATACACTATGGAGTATGGTTGATGTTCTTGGGTCTCAATTGATACATTAGCGAAAGTGCTGTGTCTAGGCTCAACCACAGCTGAGAGCATAAGCATGATTAGTTAATTCTCCACCGCGTGGTGCCCCACCTCTCCCATACCCACGAAGAAATAACGTCTCAGAAAAAAATATATAATCAACGTGTTTATCTGCTGGTAATAAACATATAACCTTTGTGCAAGACGGGTACAGTGCTTACGCACCATCGAACATCACCCAACTGCTATTATTAAATCATACCAGATTGGCGACGTGGGAACGGAAAAACTCAGTGAGGTTGACAAACCCTCACACAACGAGCCCAGTGAAAGAAGAAAACAAGAAAAAATAAAGGAATGAGAAGATCCGAGATAACAGAATAGCTCTGTGTACAGATTGCTTAAAGCTGCCAATACCCGCACCAACAAAGACAGAGCCATCAAGACCACTCCAAGCATCCACACACGATGAAAAAAAAAAAAAAAACGAGACTACTGGGCCGTACGGCATCGTAACGGTTCCTAGGCAAACTCATGAAGAGCACTAGTACGCCGAGTATACCTCACCCGAACAAATAGCTCCGGAGAAAATCAGACAATGAATGACCAGGGCAGTTATAAATTTTATACAAAAGCAAATCCCACTAACCCTGCGACGATGCGCCAGATCACAAGGCACAACACCATCTAGCATGAACGCACATCGGCGAACCACTTTGTCAAGCAAACACAGATGACAATCGGCAGCAGAACACCAGACTGCGGAGCAGTATTCTAGAGGAGGGAGGACATAGCAATTTTAGCAGCGACGTGTCAATTCTACCGAGCCAAACACCCTCCAAGCACGCCTCATAAGACCAATTTCCTGCGATGCACGTGTGGCAACCGAACAAATGTGGGACTCAAACGTCAACTTTGGATCAAATTGACACCCAAGATTACCAAGTCATCAACCACACAAAGTGACACACCATCCAGTATGAGTGCAGGAAAAGGAGGTCTCACTGTACGCGATATGGACACGAGCATGGTCTTAGTCTTGCCCGCATTTAGCCTCATCCTCCACCTAGAAGACGAGGAATCAATCACTTCCAAATCATGCTGAATGGATTCTGAAACTTAAGCCTATCACGAGGCTTATCGCAAACAGCCAGAGAAGTAACATCATCAGCGTAACCAACAAGTAAATTATTAACCAGATCAAACAGGTCCATTGTATACACAATGACTAACAAAGGTCCCAGAACACTACCCTCCGGAACACCAGAAACCAAGTCCATAAACTCGCTTTTCTTCCCATCAACTGCTACACATTGACGTCTGTCAGATAAAAACTGCCAAATTACCGCTAAAACTGAAACACCAATACCCATCCATCTCAGCTTATGGAGCAGCCCAAGGTGATTCACGCGATCAAAAGGAAAACCATACTATGTTGGGGAAGGACACCTTGCTTCTCAAGAAAATAACCCAATTTCGACGCAACCAACCTCTCATAAACTTTCGACACAACAGGTGTGATTGAGAGGGGTCTATGGTCTGAGGTTCGGGATGAAACAGAGCCCTTCGGAACAGGCGTCACATGGGCGACACGCCAGCACTCCGGAAAAGAGCCCAGCCGTAACATCCGACGGAACACGGAAGCAGGCTGGGCTGCGAGCACACCAGCCACCCTGTGAAGAAAGAGAGGAAACATACCCCATGGATCAGTGCCCTATAGGGGTCCAAGTCAAGAAGAAGGCAGTACACTTCAGAAGATCTGAAAGCAAAACCGGAGAACTTCTGCTCAGGATCACACGCTAAAGGAATGCGCACCCGGTCGCGACTCTGCTTCCCATCAAAGTATTGCAACAAAAGGTCCGCCTTGGTAGCGGGATCCGCAACAAGATCACTACCAGCATCAATTAAAGGGGGGACAGAAGAGCTCACACCAAGCACAGCACTCTTCCAAAGTAGATTAGATTAGATAGGGGCAGTAGACGAAACAACTGGCGCATTCCCAAAAAGACATAGGAACTTACACTCCGGCCCTCTATGAGCTATGGCCAATATGTTAGTAGGATGTAGAGGACAGCATAAAAGAGAAGAAGAAGAAGAAGAAGAGATAGAAGGGGGGAAAAGAATCTCAGCCAAAGAGATGATCTTGAATGCACGCAAGCACGATCAATAGCGGCTGATATGGGCAGTAAAGGTACCTAGGCTAGGTAAGCTAATTCTGTGTAACAAAAGAACACTCTGTTACCTCTACTCCCTCGAGTTCCCGGGACCGGTTGTTATAGATGGGAAATGGCTGAACCATTCGGTTGCGAATTGTGTCCATCGCTTCTTCCAAATGCTGGCACCGGCCGACCTGCCACAGCGGCAGGTAGAGGGGCCTCGGGAGGAGTCGGTATGTTGGAGGACTGTGAACGGAGACCGTGCCAATGTTCCCTGAAATAAGTTCAAAAGTTGAGAAAATGTTAAGAAATATCGCGCAAAAGACGTGGCGCTTGCAAATGACGCCAAGAATTGAGTACAATAGCTGATGGAATAGAATGAACATATGACGCTGGTGCCAACAAATAATGCGTGAATTTTGCTCGGTTGTTGCTGAGCAACGAAATAAACAAAACTGTAAATAGGATGGGCGCGTACTAATAACCTCTGAATAGCGAGGAACTAGAATAAAAACATCTCGAATTTTATTTTAGTTGTGTTCAAAATGTAAAAAATTGTGATGGAAAGGTCATTAAGGGGCAACGAATTTCAGATGTACAAATTCACAAATATTCTTTGAAGCGCCTGAAAATACGACTGTATAGAACTTTGTTTGAAGCTGTCCGTGCTGTATTTACTTAAAAATTTACATGTACGATTGAAAGCTAGAATTCCTACGGACACTTACAACCCGTTGTTAGGGTTTTAACCAGGGGGTCTTAAAACAGGAGGAAACACAGTACATTTCGCCCACTGGTCAAGGAATGTTTAGTTCTTCGATGGCTGTTCCATTCCCCCCAATCACAGGCTCCCAGATATCTGATTCCACTAATCACAGGCTTTCAGTCATTCGTACAGCTAATCAGCGCTTCAGCTACACATCAGCCTTGCCGAAACGTTCTACTTCCGATCTACGTAGTCGTTGTACCTCTCTATTAAACATCTTTGACTTGAACCATAACGAAAAAGCGCACCTGCAACACAGTTTAACCTTCTATCTCAGCAGTCGGAGGCGCGCTTAGCCTGTGCAAACAGGATAATGTGCAGACGCCGGCATAACATGATTACCAAATCTGATATTGAGACTCACACATTTAATCTTTATTTTAATTCTACTTGTAACTCCGTTAGTTAGCTACTTAGTATGACCATTACGCTTTCATCAGCTGTAGGTAGGGGGAAAATTAAGGCTTCCTTGGGGTATCCTGGATACCAGCTGCCAGCTGGGAAGAGATGTGTGGAGAAAACGTCAAGTTCAAATTTGAACTGCTGCTCCAAGGAGGTTCTAATAGAGAGGAGCGAACCCTCTCTATTTATCCTACGGGAGCGTTGCAAGTAAGCTTTTCTCTTAAACTGGCTGAGTGGCTTATCCAATCGGAAAGCGGCATTGCCTCACGCAGCCTATATAGGAAGGTGTCCTGAGCTCAAATTTTTATAGCCATTAACCATCGACGAAATTCCGAGCGGATGGAAGTATGTAAAGGAAACTTGTATCCTGTATACCATCTGATGATGAAAGTAACAGGGTGAGCACTGGGATATAAATCTTCAGACTCGATTGTCTTGCACAAATATTGAAGAACTGCCTGTCTGTATCTTCCTTAATTATTTGTGCTGACCACTGCCACTTCAGCCACTTTAAGGACTCCAAACGCCAGCTTTGATCACGTGACAGAGCCATGGGCTTACTCGTCCAGAGAGTGCTTGGGCTTGCTCCTCCCATTAGAAGCTCCTTGGTCTCAGGTGGAATATTCACTGCCTGATTTCGAACATTTTTCACCCTTCGTATGAATGATACGGGTCCGAGGGCGTCAAAATTGAGGAACAATTCTTTTGATTTGTAGAATTTCCACAGATTCCTTAGGGATTAGACGGGAAAAAATTAGGAGGATACGGATCTAAGATACCACTAAAGAACAAAGCTTTTGTTCTGTGGAATTTCCACAGGTTCCAGGTAGTTTTTTATAATTAGCTGCCCCAAGTTTCAATGATAAATGTTAGTAAAATATGCATTTAAAATGGACTAGATCTGCGAAGATATCATTTTGCGTTTACGTACAGTCCAACCAGCTAAATGATGCCCATATTTTCGCAGAGAACTACTAATGACAGAAAATAAATAGTTCACACGCATGACTAGACAACTGAGCAGCGGTAGCAGCGGACCTTGCGTGCTGCACAGTTGTGCTGAAGGTCCCGGAAATCATCCCCAAGCCAGGAGAACGAGCTTTGTGCCTGGCGTTCGGCGCACTGAATCAGCAAATTGTTTGGTGTGCAAAGCTGCCGTGGGGGTACCTACCTAAGGGTGGGGGCAGGGCGGGTCGTTGAACCTTCCGCTAAATGCGCCATAGTTTTCAGTGACTCGTGGTCGGCGGCAGCTGTACTTACTCCTCTGGGGCCAGTTGGCCTATAGGTATCTAAAGCAGAAATCAGTGTGCGTGCGGTGTTTCCCAGCGAAGGGTGAGATCAAAGTTAATTTTACCTTCTTAACAAAGTGGCACTCACGTACAGGCCGGCGCAAAGTACGCACTTCATGACATGCAATGCCAATATAAAAGCACCTCACTGCATCCGAAAGGAAAATTATATACTACCGTAATTCCTAAGGTTACGATCCTGCGCTATTGCTTGTCACAACAACACTACAGGCATTAGTGCCGCCAGTGAGTTCGAAGAAATAGAATTAATGCTGGCTGAGAGTTTTTTGGAGGTCTCCGATGCATTAATATGCTCAGCAGAGCGCTATTTATTGAAATATGAATATTTTTGTTTGTGATATATTCTAATCTGCAGACCGTATTGGATCCCGACCAAGAAGCTGGAAATTAACCATTATGGCAGGGCGGCCTTTGATGAATAAAATACGACAGATTTTGAAAATGTTTGCTCACGCAGGTTGAACGAAAAGACACCGCACGTCCACTCACCACCAAATCTACAGCCGGAATCGCTTCACAGCTGACGTAATGGGAAACGCTCGACTTAAACATCCCGCTTGCCCACATTGCCCATTTTCATCCCATTTTTTTTATCAAAATAGGTATAAGCAATGATCTTTAAGGCTGACTCCCACATAACAACTTTTGTAGCAGCTATCAGCCTAGAAGCAACCCAACTAACCCATTTACGTAGGCGAGGCACTGCTTCAGCTTGCGCAAAAATTAAACTGCATAGAAATTGTCGAATATCTCAGTCGCTATTGCAATATTTATATCATAGTATGCAAGTGACAAAGGTGAAATTTCCGCTATCGCTCTCACTTATGAGTAGTTTAAATCCACAAAGTTTGGTCCTTTAAGAAATAGAGCACGAAGTAAATTGACGACATGCTGCTACGGAGGCACCGGGCTTCAGATGATCAATTGCCCCTTATTACCAAATTCGTAAAACCAGCTAGCCAAATGGCTACTTCTCATGCCAGACGCGTTTTATACTAACAAACTTGGCCAGAACTGGTAATGAAAAATGCAAGTTCCAGTCCAAACGGAAAATCACGGTAGAGATCCCTACTATGAAGCAGCTCTTCCCCATTACTACTAGCAGGCTGTTGATACTCACCTCGCTGCCATACAGGTTCTTTAATAGCTGATGACGCTGCCTGCCTGTGGTCTTCATGTTCCTGTCTATCCCTCTCTGCTCCGTCGGCTCTTGTCTCCTGGTCAATTCTTCTACCATCTTCCAGTGCACTTCCCTCCTTCCGTGGACTGTTTCCTCCTACTTCCCTCTTCAGTTCTGGAAACTCTTCTTCATTATTTCCGCTTCCAGCATCTTGGACAGTAGGGACGCCGTCTGGCTCATCATCTTGTGGTTTTGAAACAGGTTGACTATCCACTGAGACAGTATCCGTGGCGGGTGGGGTAGAAGTTTGATGGTCAGTAGTGGCAGGGTCATACGCCGTGTCGGGCAAATCCAGGCTTGTTTCTTTTCTTATCACTACGTCGTCCATCGAAACTAGTTCTTCATGGTTTATGACGTCACTGGTTTGTTCGCATTCTTGTTGAATTCCCGGGAGACTAGTAGCATCGCTAGAAAACCCATCGCCGTCAGTTTCTAGAGCACTCTCGAGCTGTACTGTATCGCTGGGTGCACTTTCCACACCGCCAGAACCCAGGACGCTCTTTTTCGTCTTTTTACTTTTTTTCTTCTGTTGGGGGTCATCATTTTCGGGGTTGGGTTCGACCGTTTTAGCGGATGCACTTTGCACATTGCCTGAGTCTTCACCGTTCTTATTGTTTTTCTTCTTACTCTTGGTCCATTTCTTCTTCTGCTTGGTTTCAGAAATCGCTGGGATGGAGTCAACTGTTTTGGTAGATACATTTCGAACATTGCTGAAGCCCACACTCCTTTTGCTAGTTTGCTTTTTATTCCTTTTCTTCTGTTTAGGCAGTGTGCTGTCCGGTTTGGGATCGACTGTATGGGCATCTGTGTTTTGCGGATTACCAAAATCAAACACTTTTTCGATGATTTTCTTCTTCTTGTTTCGCTTCTTTTCCTGTTCAGATTCTGTACTGTGCTGTATAAATTCAGCGATTTGTGATGATGCAGAAAGAACACTGGCGTCCGTTTGGACCTCTCCCCCAACTTCGCTAGCGAACATTATGCTTTCTTTTTCTGCTTCACGAGTCTGTGCTGTAGCAGCTTCAATCGGTTCTTTCTGAGCGTCAAGAGCTTTTGTCACTTCTCCCAGGGCACCAAGCGATTCCGTCACCTCTTTCTGGACATCAGGCGGTTCTTTCACCTCTTGTTTAGAGCCAGGCACTTCAGACTCCTCGACCTGGGCACCATGTGTCTTAGTCACCTCTTCCTGGACACGAGGCGATTCAGACTCCTCTTCCTGGGTACCAGACGCTTCAGATTTTTCTTCCTGGGCACCAAGAGCTTTAGAATCCTCTTCCTTGGCACAAGGCGCTTCAGACTCCTCTTCCTGGGTACCAAGCCCTTCAGAATTCTCTTCCTGGGCATTAGGCAGTCCAGATTTTACTTCATGGGTACCAGACTCTACAGTCACGTTTTTCTTTGCACCCGGCGCTTCGGACTCCCCTTCTTGGGCACCAGGCTCTTCAATCACATCTTCTTGGGTAAGAGACGCTTCTTTCAAGTTTTCCTGGGCACTAGGCGCTTCAGATTCCTTTTCCTGGGCACCAGGCGCTTCAGTCACCTCTTCCTGGACAAAAGGCGCTTCAATCACATCTTCCTCAGCAGATGATGCTTCAGAATCCTCTTCCTGGGCACCACGCACTTCAGACTCTTCCTCCTGGGCACTAGGCACTTCAGACTCTGCTACCTGGGTACCAGGCGCTCCAGACTCCTCTTTTTGGGCACTAGGCGTTTTAGTCACCTCTTCCTGGGAAGAAGACGCTTCAGTCACCTTTTCTAGCACTTCAGACCCCTTTTCCTGGGCACCATGCGCTTCAGATTCCTCTTCTTGGGCACTAGGCGTTTCAGTTACCTCTTCCTGGGCAGAAGGCGCTTGTTTCACGTTTTCATTGGCAGAAGCCGTTTCAGACTCATCTTCCTGGGCCCCAGGCGCTTCAGACAGCTCTGCATGGGCACCAGGTACTTCATACTTCTCTTCCTGGGCACCAAATGCTTCAGTCACCTCTTCCTGGGCAAAAGGCGCTTCAATCACGTCTTCCTGGGCAGATGACGCTTCAGAATCCTCTTCCTCGACAACACGCACTTCAGGCTCCTCCTCCTGGGCACCAGGCACTCCAGACTCCTCTTCTAGGGCACTAGGCGTTTTAGTCACCTCTTCCTGGGAAGAAGGCGCTTCAGTCATATCTTCCTGGACAGAAAGCGCTTCAGACCCCTCTTCTTGGGCACTAGGCTCTTCAGTCACCTCTTCCTGGGCAGAAGGCGCTTCACTCACATCTTCCTGTGCAGATGACGCTTCAGAATCCTCTTCTTGGGCACCACGCCCTTCAGACTCGTTCTCCTGTGCAGTAGGCACTTCACACTCTTCTACTTGGGCATCAAGCGCTTCAAACTCCTCTTCTTGGGCACTAGGCGTTTTAGTCACATCTTCCTGGGCAAAAGGCGCTTCAGTCATATCTTCTTGGGCAGATGACGCTTCAGAATCCTCTTCTTGGGCACCACGCACTTCAGACTCCTCCTCCAGTGCCGTAGGCACTTCACTCTCTACTACCTGGGCACCAGGCGCTTCAGACTCCTCTTCTTGGGCCCTAGGCGTTTTAGTCACCTCTTCCTGGGCAGAAAGCGCTTCAGTCATATCTTCCTGGACAGAAAGCGCTTCAGAGTACTCTTCATGGGCACCGGGTACTTCAGACTCCTCTTCCTGGACAAAAGGCAGTTCACTCATCTCTTTCTGTGTACCAGGCACTTTAGACTCCTCTTCCTGGGCACCACGTGCTTCAAACTCCTCTTCCTGGGCACTAGGCGCTTCAGATTCCTTTTCTTGGGCCCCAGGCGCTTCGGACTCCACTTTCTGGTTGCCAGGCGCTTCAGTTACCTCTTCCTGGGCACCAGACGGTTCAGACTTCTCTTTCTGGGAACCAGGTGCTTCAAACTCCTCTTCCTGGGCACTAGGCTCATCAGATTCTTTTTCCTCGGCACCAGGCGCTTCAGAATCCTCTTCCTGGTTGTCAGGTGCTTCAGTCACCTCTTCCTGGGCACTAGGCGCTACAGACTCTTCTTCCTGGGCACCAGGGGCTTCAGCCACATCTTCCTGGATACCGGATGTTTCTTTTAAGTCTTTCTGGGCTTCAGTGACCTCTTCCTGAGCAGAAGGCGCTTCAGTCGCATCTTCTTGGGCAGAAAGCGCTTCAGAGTCCTCTTCCTGGCTACAAGGCGCTTCAGACTCCTCTTCGTGCTCAGGTGGCACTTCATACTGCTCTTCCTGGGCACCAGGCGCTTCAGTCACCTCTTCCTGGGCAGCAGGCGCTTCAATCACATCTTCCTGGGCAGATGACGCTTCAGAATCCTCATCCTGGGCACCACGCACTTCAGACTTTGCTACCTGGGTACCAGGCACTCCAGACTCCTCTTCTTGGGCACTAGGCGTTTTTGTCACCTCTTCCTGAGAATAAGACGTTTCAGTCACCTTTTCCAGTACTTCAGACTCCTTTTCCTGGGCACCAGGTGCTTCAGATTCCTCTTCTTGGGCACTAGGCGCTGCAATCACTTCTTCGTGGTCAGAATACGCTTCGTTCACGTCTTCATGGGCACCAGGCGCTGCAGTCACCTCCCTCTTAGCACCAGGAGATTCGAACTCCTTTTTCTGGACAGAAGGCGGTTCAGACTCTCCTTCTAGCTCACCAGGCGCTTCAGTTGCCTTTTCTTGGGCAATAGGAGCTTCATTCACGTCTTCCTGTGTATGATACTCATAGGTCACGTTTTCCTGGGCACCAGGTGCTTCAGTCCCCTCGTTCTGAGTACTAGGAGCATCAGTCACCTCTCCATAGGCACAAAGCTCCTCAGTCACCTCTTTCTTGGTATCAGAGGCGTCACCTGGAACCACTTCCTGGACATCGGGCGCTTCGGTCATCTTTTTCTGGGCACCAGACGCATCAGTCACCTCTTCCGGGGCATCAGACGCTTCAGACACCTCTTCCTTGATACCAGGCGCTTCTGTGAGCTCTTCCTGAGCGCCTAATGCTTGAGTAACCTCTCCCTGGACCTTAGGTGCTTCATTCACTGCTTTCTTGGCACCAGGAGATTCAAACTCCTCTTCTTGGTAGACAGATGCGTCAGTCTCTTCTTCCTGGGTACCAGGGGCTTCAGTTACCTCTACTGTTTTGCGATTCCGTATTATTGTGTCCTCTGCTTGCATTTTCCCATTGGTCGTAGCACTGTCGAGTTTTACTTTATCACTGAGTGGACTGTCTACAGTGCCTGAATCCAGTGAGCTCTTTTCCTTCTCTTTACTTTTCTTCTTTTGTTTGAGTTCAGTGTTTTCAGGATTGGGTTTCACTGTATCCGCGGATGCCTGTTGTACATTACATGAATCTACGCCGCTCTCATCACTTTCCGTCTTGTTCTTCTTCCTCTTCCTTTTCTTCTTTTGTTTGGTTCCAGTATTTTCTGGGTTCTGTTCGACTGGTCCGGTTGATGCATTTTGCAAATTGCCTGAGTCTTCAGCTCTATCGTTACTTTTCTTCTTCTCCCACCACCTCCTCCTCCTCCTGATTCTTCTTCTTCTCCTCCTGTTTTTTCTCTTCTTTTGTTTGGTAATAGTATTTTCTGGGTTGGGTTCTATTGTTTCAGTAGATACATTTTGCACAGTGGCCGAGTCCACACTGCTCCTACTGGTTTTCTTCTTTTTCTTGTTTTGCTTGAGCGCTGTAGTTTCCCTATTGGATTCTGCTGTCTGAGCACCTCCGTTTTGCTTGTAACCGCAGTCAGCTACTTTTTGGCTTGTTTTCTTCGTCTTCTTTCTCTGCTTTTCCTGTCGTTTGGGTTCTGTAGTGTCCTGTAAAGTTTCGGTGATTTTTGATGGTGCAGATTTAACATGGTTATCCGTTTGACTCCCTCCTTTCACCTCGCCAGCGGACCTTGTGCTTTCACTTTCTGCTTCAGTCACCTGTTCCTGCGATTTACTCGGTTTTGTCACCTCTTCCAGTGTACCAGGCGATTCAGCCACCTCTTGTGTATCAGTCTCTTCAGCCACCTTTTCTTGTGTACCGAACGCTTCAGTCACCTCTTCCATTGTCTTATTCCTTCTTGTCGTCTCTGTTAGCAGTAAATGCTAGCTGTGTACAATAAGCCTACGGTTGGCTGGATGGTTTCATCAACACTGAAGTGTAGCTGGTTCCGATACTGCGTTGAGTTTTAGCTTGAGTTGATGTATATGTGTATTGGGATTCCACTGACGTGGGTGAACAACGGCAGTGGAAGACTAATTTCTTTGTATATTACTGAGGTTGACGGGCTCCAGATCCTTTTGAAGTAGCTGAGTGTTCTTGATGAATAGGACTTTTTGCTGAGGCCTCACCGACGTGGGTGAACCTCTGATACGGAGAAGGAAACCTCCACTCGGCTCCAGGGACAGCGACAAGCTTTCTCTCTCACTTGATGCTTCTACACACCACACTGCAATTTAACACTAAGAAGTTGTATTAAAAATGACTGGAATATCGTTAGAGATAGTGTCACGAACGGTATCCTAAAAATAGCCCCGGGAGGAAAAAAAAAAAAACGGTAGGAAACCCCTCCCAAAAAAAAAAAAAAACGAATATAGTCTCGGGAGGAAAAAAAAAACGGTAGGAAAAAAGCCCCGAAAAAAAAAATATAGCCCAGGGAGAAAAAAACGGTAGGAAAAAAGCCCTAAAAAAAACGAATATAGCCAAGAAGAGGAAAAAACGGTAGGAAAAAAGTCCCGAAAAAACCGGATATAGCCCCGGGAGGAAAAAAGCCGGTAGGAATAAAGCCCCGAAAAAAAAACGAATATAGCCCCGGTAGGAAAAAGCCTCACTTTTCTCTTGAAGCTATGTTTAGAAGCTCTCTTCTTTTATTTTATATACAGAATATTTAACTAAACTAAACGTTATTGTGCTAAGCATGTGTGAACGGGGGTTGCAAGAACCTCAGAAATTGGTTATGTGAGGTTAAGTTGGATTTGGCTAGATGAGCACAGGTTAGGTGAGATTAGGTTGTCTGAAGTTGGGTTAGGTAAGGTGAGTTTATGCAAGTTAGGTAAGGTCAGATTAGGCGCTATAAGCATAGGAACCCAATTTTTATGTTTTGGACTTCATCCAAGTCCAAAAATCGGGTATCTCGGGTTATGTCTCTCTGACAAAAATTACCTACAATACACACGAAAAGTTAGGTAATTACACTAGGATTCAAATCATTAGGTAAGGTTAGGTGAGCGTAGCCTGAATTTGCAATTATAGACAAAACGTTAAGGTCAAGTTAGGTGAGGCTGGGTTAGGTTAGCTTAGAAGAGGTTAAGTTAGGTTAGAAACAACTAGGTAAAGTTAGGGCAGTGGTCAGAATAAGTTGGGTTTAGTTAGTTTTTTAGTTTAGGCTAGGTTCAATTAGACTGACTTTGACTTGAAGTCTAACACAATGTTAGGGATTTTTAATCAACCGAGTTCTTTCCACTTTACTTATCACTCAACTCAGAACACTTCCCCTCCCCCGATCCATGCACCTCCTACGCTTCCTCAGACCCCCTCCAAAAAAGCCTTGAGACCCAACGTAGGTCCCTCTGTCATACCCCCTTCTCCCTCCAAACTCAATACCACAGCTAAGCCCCTATCCTCCCGATCAAACCACCCATCCAACACCTAAGTCCCTCACTCCCTCTTTAACCGAGCAATCAGGATACTCCTATCGTATTCATAACGACAACATTCCACTATCACGTGTTCAACGCTCTCATCCACCCCAACTCACATACCCCCCACTGTTTACCAGCCTAAACATTCCACCTGTGCATCCTCTCGTTTACATCCAGACTCTTTGTTCTGGTCTTGAACAATAGTTTACTTCTAAATCTACCATCGTAAAATTTCTCTGGTCTGGGGCACTCATTTCTTCCATACCAAACCACAGTTGCCTTTCCAACCATTCCAGACTAGGTTAGGTTTGGTTTCCTTAGGTTAGGGTAGGTAAATGTAGTACAGCATAGTTTAATTCATTCAAATGTATCTTGCTTAAAAATAACTATGTTGGGATAATAAATGTACATAAGGTGATAGGCGGGGGCTTTTTCCTACCGTTTTTTTTTTCCTCCCAGGGCTTTTTCCCTATACCCGTCCCGAACCTATCATGCGATATTTTACTTTAAACAGCTGTTAACAGAGCCACATATCAGTATCAATGGCACTTGATTCCCGAAAACAAATGTAAACTGTTGTTAACAACACGGGGTGCAGCTAAATAAAACTACCTTTAGTCATAAAAATGCTGCTGTCGTGTTAGTCTTCCAGACGAAAGAAAAATACTCTCTATGATATGGAATGAAAGTGAACACTCTAAAATGAAATAAATTTAAATTAAAATTAACGTCAACTACTCTGTCATACGTAATTAAATAAAAACACTCGTTGAGATGAAACGAAAGTTAACTCTTTGTGAAGTGAAATTGATGTTAAACACTCAGTGAGACGAAATAAAATTTGAACTCTGTGAGCTAAAACAACAGTTAAACACTATGAAATCAAGTTAAAATTGAAGACTCTATGAAATTACGGTTAAACACTATGAAATGAAGTTAAACACTCTGGAAGATGCAATAAAATTTAAATACTCTATGCGATAGAATGAAAGTTGAACACTCTGTGTTATGTAAATTAAAGTTAAACACTCCATGAGATGAAATTAGCTTAAACAGTCTATGAGATGATATTAAAGTTAAGTACTTTATGAAATGAAATTAAAGTTAAACTCAGGGTTAGATGAATGTAAAAGTTCAACACTTTACAAGATGAAAAATACCAACGTGTATTTATCTACCTAGTATTCAGGTTTTCACTGGTGACGCGACAGCGAACATTTTTAAACTGAAGGTAATATTTTTCAACTTCACCCCTTTTTGCCACGTTTAGTTTATTCCTGGTCAAAGCTGGTCGGAGATAACGCAGCTAGTCTATCTGAACAAGCACCAGCCACAACTGTGCAATGCATTGTCTGTGCCACCAATAAACATTATCCTTATCTCTTCGTAAACATCAGCTATCGCAATACCTATCCAGGGCTTATCTGCACAAATGACTTCCTTATCTATTCATGCATAGCTTTTGTTTGCGTATTATAACAGAAGCTTTTTATTACTACCAATGCACCAGCCAGCTATCGCTTTCAATTACATAGTTGAAGAAGCTGTTAAAAATTCTTATCAGGCAATAGCAATTGAACGCTTTAACCTGATTTTTCCGACGCCATTACCCAATAGCAAACAACCTCACCGTGGCATTTCCTGTTTAAAAAAGTTTGCGGCATTTAATCGTAAACAGAGGCTGCGGTATGGTATCTATGATAATAAAGGCGTATACTAATGATAATGTTTATTATCGTCTTATGCGCAGTCAATATTTGTACTAAATACGCTCACTTGATTGATTGGATGCGGCGCACCACCGTCGAGGGTATTAGCGCGCGTATTTTAGAGGCATGGATATGTATTGGGTAACCCGACTGTAATAGCAAATGACGATGAAGAATTTTCGAGAGTATTTCTGCATTGGTCACACTTAAGGTCGTAAATTGGTAATGAAATATGCACTACAACTGCAATCTTAACAATTTAAAACTAGAGCACTCTGAGAGCGCATACCTCTGCCAAGCGAGGCAACAATAGAAAAAAAATTAAAATGGCTCTGAAACCAAAATTTTCTTTGTATAAAGTCCAAAATCTAATCATATGTGCCTTTTGACAGTAGTAACAGCTTGTGCAATTTTCTTGAAGATCCGTTCATAACTTTTTTAGTTACACTGCTAACAAACGGTAAGACAAACATGAGTGAAACATTCAAACTAACAAGCCGATCTGCATCAAAATTTGATCATTTATGTCTTCCAACATTGCTAACAACCCCTATGAATTTCATTAAGATCCATTCAATATTTTTTTAGTTATTGTGCTTACAGGTATAAAATTAAAAACAGTGACAAACGAACAAACAAACAAACGGATCACTACCAAAGTTTGGTCATTTACTCCTTGTTATATATCTAACACCTCATGTTAATTTCATAAAAATCCATCCATAACTTTTTGAGTTATAGCATTGAGAAAAATGAGGCAGACAAAGAAACAATTATTAGGAAGCTCGAAGTCTTTCTATTGTGTGATGACATGAATGAAGCAAAAAATTCCTTTTAATTTTACAGACAGTTCAGTATCATTCAAAAAAATGAACTGGAGCTGCATGTTCCTGCTACGCATTACAGTTACTTCAATATATTTTTTCGTTTTAGGTGTAAATATATAGTTCCTTTCCTCCTTGAAATTTGAGCATGGAAATACGCTAGATAAATGCACTAGAAAAATTACATTGAATGAAATTACCATATGAGTACGTCAAATATCGCAAATCCACATGTCATATCGCTAATCCACAGTTATCTCAAAGCCACTGTGCGATTTATTCAAACGGTCTTTAAAAACGGAGAAGTACCGCAGGAATGGAAACTAGCTAACGTAGTTCCGATACATAAAAAGGGGGACAAGAAAAGCCCCAGCAACTACTGTATTGACCAATCATCAGTCTTACATCGGTCATAAGCAAAACATCGAACGCTTCTTGAAAAAGCGCATCACGAATCACCTGAACATGTATCAGCTCAATTCCGACACTCAGCACGGCTTCCGAAATGGAAGAAGCTGCTTAGCAAACCTACTAGACTTCCTTTCGAAAGTTACAGAAATTAGAGACGAAGAAAAAGATGTGGACCTTGTGTATCTACTAACTAGACAGACTAGACTTTCAAAAGTCTTTTGACAAAGTCCCTCATCAACGGTTAATGAAAAAATTGGAAGCATATGGCATCAAAGGAGACTATATACGCTGGATCCGGGCATGGCTTACGGGTCGGCAGTAGCGAGTGAAACTTGAAGGAGAGACAAACGACTGGACAAAAGTAACATCTGGAATTTCACAAGGTAGCGTACTTGGCCCACGTCTGTTCGTCATTTGCATATCAGCGGCCATCGACCATGCTTGCGGGCATTAATGACCATCGCTTTGGCGTCGACTCTTCTCTCCTTTTTTTCTATTTTTTCTCATTTCTTTTTTCTCATTCGTCTTCCATTTTTTCTCTTCTCGTTTCTCCATTCCTCTATATTCTACTAACATAATGGCAATAGCTCATAGAGGATCGGGGTGTAAGTCCCGGTGTCTTTTTGGGAATGGGCCTTTCGGTTCGTCTACTGCCACCTATCTAATCTAATCTAAATTTATATCACTGTCTCGATCTTAATATCTGCAGTAAAATCAGTAAATGTGCGGATGATACTAAACCCTGTCACCCTGTAAGAAAAAGAGCTGAGCTCTAACAAAAAAAAACTTTGACAACCTCATGGAGTAGAGTATAACGTGGCAGATGAGCTTTAATGTCGACAAATGTTGAGTAATGTTGACTTTACCTTTACGTAGGTGAGACGACCTGATCTTGCTCTGACTTCTCACGGTCCGCATCATCGTGCACTGTCATAATTTAAATTCTACTTGCAGCAACATTGTCATTGCTTTCAGGTATTATATATAAATGAAGTGAGCAAAGAAAAAATAGAACTCAGTATCGTAAAAGAATTACTGACAAAAGTGGGACATAAACAATGTCAGGAACATTCTAAGGTATTACGATGGCATAAAGTGTTCGATAAATGTTCAATGTTTCGTCTTTATCCCAGTTGTGTCAGTCATTCTCTTACGATGCTTTATTCGATGTTTTCTTCGTCCGGTATATTCAAGACAGCCTTTGGTCACTCATTGGTGACGTCATGCATCCTCTATAAGTCTCGTCACTTTCATCTGTGAAGGCCGCTGCTGACGATAGCCATTTGTCCTGCATTTTCACTTCACAGCATCTGAATACGTAGCTGCATCAGTGTAAACAACAAAAAGTGCACTGGTTTCTGAATTACCATTGGCACAAAATTCAAAAAGACGCAAGATACCCTACCCAACTACAATAATTTAGAACTGACCACATGGTCCTATGTTTAGTTTTGGAACCAATATTATATTGATAGTGACACTTGCTGGGCTAGCGCATGCATACGACGCATAACATTTCATGGAGACTTTTGGTAGCCATGCAGTTGTGCATACACGTGCGCAACGAAATCTTCCAACGAAGTGAAGCGAAAAAACAAGACAAAAGACTATCGTCTACAGTAGGCCCAATTCAGGTCATCTACCTCTCACTAATGACGTCACACCAGAGAAGAAACGGTAGTTCAAGTATTTCTATTGAAAAATGCATTATCATCACCCGCAAATGAAGTGAGAGAGGTGATAAGGTTTTTATTGAAAATTTAAATATATATATATGTTTGTATGTCCACCCAGTAAGTGATCAAGGAGTTCGGCAATCTTCATATTTTTTTGTAGGCGCCTGCAGGATTGATCTAGCTGTCTCACGCCAAAAAACTAGGCCTAGCAGGCCGTAAAAAATGACGGCTTTGAATTTTCATCCTTTGGGAAGAATTTGCTTCCACAGTTCTATTTTTCCTATGTTATGATTATGGCGAATGGTGATCTAACGGAATGAGAGGCAAGGGACATAATTCTGACGATAGAAACAGGGAACCCATGCACGAAGGTTTTCCCACACTGGATGTGGCCCATGCCAAAAAACTTGGATTAGCTAGCCAACAAAAATAACGGCGATGAAATTTTCTCCTTCCGCGGGTAATGGTCTTATGCCACGAGGGGCTCTAGTTGTTTTATTGGTATTGCATATATTACTACAATAAATGAACTAAATGCACGGTACCAATGGATAATGATATAGATAACCGCCTTACAACTTACGCCGGTAATATTACATACTTAGTCTCCAGTCATAACTCATAATACCGGGCTTTGAAAAAGTCCTGACCTGTTTTAATAACTTGCTATCCGAAGCTCGTAAAAGCTTCGTTTATAATGAAATAAAACAAGCTTTGGAATGTATTAGTTTTTCATTATCTAAACATTGCTATTCAATGGGACCTCCATTGACACGCCCTAATCGTGGTCGGAAGTCCTTACACACATTACGGACGTAGTCCTTCCTCATCCGGTCCCAAGTGCGGTTCACAGAGGCTTTCAGCTGCTCAATGTTGTTGTGGCGATCTTTGCATCCTTTACTCTCAATATTCAGCCACACGCTGTAGTCCAGAGAATTGAGATCAGGCGACTGTGGGGGCCAGAAGTCTTTGGGCCAGAAAGTCATGTTTTTGTTCATCCAGTTTTGGATGGTTTTCGATTTGTGCGCTAGTGCACCATCTTGCTGAAACACCTAATCTCGATCTTTGACGAATATTCTGATCCAAGGAAAAACTTTTGTGACCATGATATCCCTGTATTCAGCCCCTGTGCACCTGTAATCGCCCTTGAACCACCCTGGAGGCATCTTTTCTCCATTGGAGGCCACAACGCCAAGCATCATCACAGAGGCCGCATATGCTTTGTTGTGGAGACATAACGAACATTAGAGATGTCATGGCCAAAGCTCACAACTCGATCGTTCTGTTTGTTGAAGACAGGATCCACGGTGAAGGTCTTCTCATCTGAGAAAATGATGACTCGATTTCCATGACTTTGCAAGTCGTTAAGAACATCGCAGCAGTCTTTTCTGACGCTTTATGCTCTTTCCACTTTCACTCTTTACAGCTCTTGACACGGTTGACACAGAAATCTTTTTCTTCTTCACAAATTCAGTCATTTTGAGTTTCAGATCATTTTCATATGCTTTTCGAACATTCTTCCGTCGAATTAATGTGTGATCTGCCTGAACGTGGTCGATCTTTGAGGCTTTTATTATTCTTAAGGCGGTTTTCGACCCCTTTCACCGTTGATAAACTGACATTTTGAAATCTAACAATGTCCGTCTTCTGGTGACCCGCGCGAAGGAGAGCTGCTATCTTTATCCTTCATATTTCCATTACAAACAATTTATAAAAATGAGCACTGTTACCAGTTATTATATTATCTGAAATAGTTAAGGAATGAGTCATTGTCAATAAATTTAATTAAGGCTTAAAATGAGTTTCACACTTTGAAAATAGAAAACAGGTCAGGACTTTAGCGAAGCGCGGTATATATGCATTGATGTCACGTTATCTACACGCTCCCCAGAGGTTCTTCCGATATAGTCTCCCTTTGTACTCACGCCTGTGTTCTGCCGGCAGGCTTATAGGCTGATTGTTGTAGATTAGATAGCTGGCAATAGATGCACTTATTCCTATAAAGTAGCTGAAACTCACCTCCTGCCCTCTATGAGCTATTGTCGTTGTGAAGTGCAATGTGTGCACACTTACGGTAGCAGCAGGCTTGCGTGCTCGACTGTTGGCACTAGGATCTGTACCACGCTAGGTAAGCGTTCGTTGTGCCGCTTGGTAGAGAAGGGGCAGTTGGACTATATCTGCAGCACGAACTAGTGCGTGTGGGTTTCTTAGTGGAGAATGCGGTCAAGTTGACCTTACCTTTTCCTTTTAAGACTCTGGTGTGGGATTTTTTGGTACATCTAATCAATCATGTTCAGTTAATGAGTGTTCATAATAAACAATAAATCAGTAAACATAGGGCAATATATATATATATTTATATAGCATCATGACGTCACGACAATTATAATGAAAAAGAATATTCAATGAACAATAATCATATGAAATGAATATCAATAAACAATACCCATAAATTTGGAGGGAGAGCCGACCTCCACCAGGGAACCTAAGATGGGAGAGAAAACATGCGTCGGGATAAAAATGAAACACACCGTTCTGCCGCAACTTTTACAGGCTACTGCAGAATGTAAATACATTTCGAGCTAAAATACACGTAATGTCAATGAAGTTCATGGTGAAAAGGGCCAGCCCTGCCTTCACGAGTTCAACGTATAAAATACTCATGTACCTATCCATTGAACAAGGAAGGGTTGTTGAGATGTCCGATGGAAATCACCGCAAGTATAATTATCAAACGAACATCCTATAGGAATTTGACAGCCAAATTTATCTATGTGATTACTTACGCTAGTTTTTTAACCTGTAGATAGCTCGGTAACATATGATGACCAATGCACGGTACTCCTTCCTCTCATACCTAAAAGGCATTAGCCCATAGAGGGCCGGGGCGTAAGTTCTGGCGGCTGTCTGGGAATGGGTCTGTGGTTCCGTCTACTGCCAGCACTTGAATCAAATGTACCTTTAGTTACCTCCGCCAAGCAGGTTATGTTTTCGTCGGGTCTGTCTATTTGTTTGTTTGTTATTCTTTCTGTATGCCATCAAGAAAACTCAAAGATTTATGAACCGATATTAATGAAATTTACAAGGATTGTTCGGTATGTTAAGAGGAACAGATGATTAACTTTTGGTGAAGATCCGTCCAACCGTTAGCCTCTTTGTCTGCCTCATTTTTCTCTATGCCATAACTCAAAAGTTACGGACGGATTCCATAGGAAATTTTCATGAGTTGTTAAGAGAGTAAATGATCAAATTTTTGTAATGATCCGCTTGTTCGTTCGCTTGTCGCTGTTTTCAATTCTACGCTTGTTAGTACAATAACTTACAAAATAATTAATCGATCTTTATGAAATTTTTAGGAGTTTTTAGTAATGTTAAGAGACATATATGATACAATTTTGGTACAGATCGGTTTGTTCGTTTATATGTTTGACTCGTGTTTGTCGAAATGTTTGTTAGCAGCATAACTCAAAAAGTTATAAACGGATTTTCTAGAAAATTGCACAAACTGTTTTTACTATCAAAAGGCACAAATGATAAAATTTCGCAGTTGATGTAACAGAAATCATGGTTTCAGCGCCAATTTGAATTCTTCTTTACCGTTGCCTCGCGTGGCGGAGGTATACGCTCTCAGAGTGCTCTAGTTACTGATTTGCATTGGATTTTATCCCGCTGATCAGTTTGCAGTCCTGCCTATCGTCCGCGATTGTGCGAAGGGAAGAGAAAAACAACTAAAAATATTTCCGTAACTCTCGCATAACAGAGATGCATTTTCAGCACAGTATTAAAATTTCGATTTGCACTTCTAAATTCGCAGACAGTGTTGCCACGGTGGTACTACGCACCTAATTTAGCAGACATTACAGTGTCTGCAATAACAAAGATTACCCCTGCGCCACAGAAATAAAATTATCGCATAATTCGCCAATAACTTTGTTTTTGGATTCTCCGCCACATGGAGAGGGGGCGGTATGACTTGCGTTGCTCCATCCTTGAGACACACATAAATCCCCGCTACACATCAGGCTCTAACCTATCAGATTTCGAGCAGAGAACACGTACTTTGCACTGCTTTTCATGCCTCTACTTTCCTACTGTTAATTTACTTTAGCACCAAACCAAAAACCACCAAAGCATCACAATGGGTCAAAGAAGCTTACCACCAAAGAAAAAAAACTAAGTCCCTCACCCTAATCGAGCAGGGAGTGCTCGTGAAACGCGAAGCTGTCGAACTGAAAAAAGTCAGCAAAGTGTCTCTCTTCAAGCGAAGAAAATCAGCTGTTGCACTCCCTGCCAGCAGGGACCGGATGCACAAACGCCTTGTAAAGTTACGGTAACGTAAACTGTACAGTTCCTGGAAGAAGTACCGATGTCGCGGCTCAGATTTTGTCACTTTTTCATGATCAAAGTGTTTTGAACCTCCATCTGATGCACGTCTAAGTAATAGACAAGACTCAAATGTTTCAAATGTTTAAACGAAGAGTAAAAATATTAAACTTGAGCAGTTACATGGTTGCACTCGTGCCTGCAGCTGTACAGTTACAGTGCCTGTAACTTTACAAGGCGTTTGAGCATCCGGCCCCTGGCCTATACCGTAACGCACAGAGAGATATGAACGCACAAAAAAAAAAAAAAAGATAGCCGCGTAGAAGTGACCCAAATTTTGGCATGACCGTTGAGTTGGTTATATATGCATTTTTTTTGCTGAAAGTGTTAGTATATTGTGTCTACTGGAAGAATTTGACGTGCGCCACCTTGGGACCTTTGTACAATTTTTTTTATTGATGTCATAAGCCACGCCCACTTTTCCACATACATCTTCATTATGACTTACCCAGTTTTTAAAATAAACATATCATGTTTGGTATCAAATTAAAGCTTATGGCAAATAGAATGCAAACATAAAACTTAAAAGAGATAAAAGTAAGAATTATATATACTCAAGTTCCGGTACACCATGTAAAACAAGATAGAGCCACCTCAAGTATAACTTCAAACACAAGTTGACCTCTGTAAGTCTCCAACATTTACGATTGATTCAACATTTTACACCATGTCGCTGTACCTTGTCTCCTCTACCCTTATCCTCTGATTCCTCTTCTTCTAGACCCTCATGTGAGTCTTCTTCCTCATCAGTGTCGACTGCATATTCAGCTTTTTCTGCACACTATCGTAGAGTGTTCTTTTACTTCTCGCATTATGAAGTATATGCAATGTCAGCAGACCAGCAATGCAGTGAACCCCAGAACACGGCGGTATTGACGTGTATTCACAAGTACTGACAAATTCTTGCTCACGACTGAGACAATTTCACACTTCCCTTTACCGAATTTTACTGAACTGATGATGGAGCAGGTCTCCGAAACGTTTTTTAAAATATCATTTTTAACAATCGTCTTTGCTTTTAAATTTCTAATCAACTTGCGATTAAAGCAACAAAATGATTTTCCTGATTCTTTGGAGCTTACAAGCCAGCTACACATATTTACAAAAGGAAGTGCGACGAAAAAAGTAATTGCATTTAAGCTACGGCTTTGCAGCTGGGAGACAAATGCTATGAGCTATTGGCTGTGAATGCCTTTTTTATCTGGTTGCTATTCATTTGACAAGGGAAAAGTTTCTGCCCTCAGCGTAATGCTAGATCTCGAATAAGATCTCGCTGTAAAAATGTTTACAAAACCTCACGCAAAAGAAGGAGCCTGGATGACAGCTAGAATAGATTCTCTTCTTGTGCAGTGCGGAAAGATAGCTGAATACATCAAAGATATGAAATTTACATTATTTAGCAAGAATAAAGAACCTCCCAAGATTAAAGCCTACCAGCAATAGAGCATACCAAAAGTACTCTTCCCCAAGTGCTGATTAGAAGAGCAACCGGTCAGAATGAACTTCCTGCTACAAACTTTTCCAAGTATGGATCGGAAATAGAAGAGCAAATCCCCTGTACATGGCGGGACGTAGGCTCCCAAGGAATTATTGACACTCGTTGCTTGTGGCTTCACGTCAGCGCCACAGTGTTCTGGGGTTGCCTCACCTCTCCCCTACCACAGTGTTCTGGGGTTGCCTCACCTCTCC
>LQNS02277812.1:4322130-4332781 GCA_001587735.2 Parhyale hawaiensis
GGGGGGGGGGGGGGGGGGGGAGGAACACACGGCGTGCCAACCTTTTCTCTTATCTCATCTGGCGAGGAATCCAAAATCAAAGTTATTGTAAAATTATGTGATAACTTTGTTTTTGCAGCACAGGAGTAAACTTTGTTTTTGCAGCGACTGTGCAACCGCGGTAGTATTTCCCACCTAATTACGCAGACAGCATTACCACAACAGTGTTACATACTTAATTACAGAGGCAGTATTACCACGGCAATATTACACACCTAACTAGAGCAATCTGAGAGCGCATACCTCTGCCAAGCGAGCCAACGGTAGCAAAAAATTCAAATTGGCTCTGAAACCACAATTTTCATTGTATAAACTCTAAAATCTAATCACTTGTGCCTTTTGATAGTAATGATTGCTTGTGCAATTTTCTCCAAGATCCGTTCCTAACTTTTTAAATTATACTGCTAATAAACGCTCGGACAAACATGAGTCAAACATACAAACGAATAATCCGATCTGCACCAAAATTTGATCATTTATGTCTTCTAACATTACTAACAACCCCTATAAATTTCATAAATATCCCTTCTTCATTATTAGAGTTATTGTGCTAAGAAGCACAAAGTTAAAGAAAGTGACAAACGAAAGAACGGATCATTACCAAAATTTTGTCATTTACTCTTTCGTATATACTTAACAACTCATGTTAATTTCATCAAAATCCATCGAAAACTTTTTGAGTTAAGGCATTGAGAAAAATGGGCCAGACAAACAAAAAAGCAAACGGATAGACATATTTTCACTAAAAGTTAACCATCTCTTTCTCCTAACATACCTAACAATCCCTGTAAATTTCATCCAAATCGGTTCATAACTTTTTGAGTTATCGTGGTGACAGTCAGATAAACAAACGAAGAGCGAGACAGACAAACAGGATGAAAACATAACCTCATTGGCGAAGGTAATTACGCAAACAGCATTACCACCGTAGAATGAGAGCTACTGAAGTAGGCCAACTTCTAAGAAGTAAATTAGGATCACATTTTGGCCGATGGGCGTGATCTAGCCGTTTACGTCATAATTCCACAGCACTGTGATTGGCTAGTCCCTACCTGCCACGTCACCATCAATGACGTCACAGTTGCGAGCAAGTCAGTTTAAATTTAAATATTCGAACAAGGAAGGTAATGAAAAATTTCTCCGCAATGTTTCATTTCGCATCGATCATATCTGGATACGTTTTGCATTCGTCAATATTCAACGATTTCATTTCATTTCATAATATTCAACTATCTTCAACTTGTACCTAATTACTAACATTTCTGTACAAAGTAACCATGATTTCTGGGCTCAGTGATAGCCAATTTTCCATACTCTTTTCTTCAATACATATATTCACGATATCGAAAAGATTTTATGCCTACTTATTAACTTAAATTAGGCTTCGCGAAGAGCATTACTTTCTTGGTAGCCGTTACGATTACACGCTCCGCTGCAAGGAGATTGAACCGAAATGTATCGGCAGTTTTTAGGTATCGCTGTATCGGTATCAGCAAAAACGTCATTGAACGAGCCTTCTCTTTCTTCGAAATTTTGTCTGCTTCTCACGTTCTCATTACTCCATGCCACAAACCATCATCTAGACCATTGCTGTGGACTGGCTCTCCCGTTATCATTACTCCATGTCACAAACCATCGCTGTGGACTGGTTCTCCCGTTATCATTACTCCATGAAACAAACCATCATCTAAACCATCGCTGTTGCAAGTACGGTAAAAAATGCCGTGAGTGACAACCACCTGGAGCACTCATGTAAAAATAAATGTTAATGACACTCTGATGGCATCTTCCAGCACCTTGCATCGAACGCTCTCGACCTTATAATAACGCGTAACGTGTTTGCTAGACGGGTATCCTGTGCAGTTCTGTACAGTGGAAAAATTAAG
The DNA here is from genome assembly GCA_001587735.2 of Parhyale hawaiensis. Classification (NCBI taxonomy): domain Eukaryota; kingdom Metazoa; phylum Arthropoda; class Malacostraca; order Amphipoda; family Hyalidae; genus Parhyale; species Parhyale hawaiensis. The sequence goes on from LQNS02277812.1 coordinate 4,324,056, forward strand.
ATTTTAGAACAATCTCGGCGTTTCCCAATCGAAAATTCAATGGCATTAGTCCTCTGCCTATGGGAAATAGTGGAAGGTATCCGATAATATCAGATAAATGCCTACATGTTCTGATTGGGGTGCCATCATATGGGCTTGAAGCCTTGCGTCTGCTTCCTGAGCCGCTCCTCTGCATCATCTTCCTACCTATCAGCATTATATGAAAATAGAATATTACACGATAGGTATGGATACTGATGAGACTCATACATATTTATTTTTAATCAAATAAAAGCAGCTGATTACTTTTCGCCCATCTTGTACATGAAAAGAACGTCATCAGTGAAAGAAATCAGCAGAGTTTCAAGTTCAGTTCGCTTAGCTTATCATCCGTAGGTAGGGCAGAGTTTTTGCGGGCATACCCAGAAAGACTAAATTTATTCCTTTATCATTAAATCGCCTTTTCACTGCTGAGAGTCGAAGTTTGCACACCTGTTTGTTACAGGAGTTTGGTCCGGGTAGGAGTTGGATGCCTTCTGGGTATTTCCAGAAATAGGAATCGGACACCATTGTTTTCAGGACTTGGACTGACGAGGTAGAAGTTGGACAATTTCTGCTTCCAGAAGTGGGACTCGGACGCTATTGGTTCTAGGATTTGGATAGAAGTGGGAATCGGATACTATTAGTTCTAGAATTTGGACAGTCATTTTCCGACAAATCACTGCTGGAGTTCACACTCTGAATTTGTTACTCAATTCTGTAGGCAATCGTTAACCAGAACACGCAACGTAAAAAAAAAAATGATCGCCCATGTGCTTGGCAAGACACATGAGTAGCGCCCCAGGAGCATGAACCCGCATCAGTCGAACATTACGACTCAGGAGGTAACTTATGGAAACACCTATGTACTTAAATCTCTTCAGCAACGTCTCTACTGCGGGAGTCTTCTGCAGAGACGTTGATGATGGCCTCGAAAACAACATGGGAAAACTAAGCATAATCAGCGGCTATCCCGTAGGTCTTAAAAAATAGTAGGAACAGACTACTCTCGGAAGTTGTTGGAGTAGACAGTCAACTCATTAAAACATTGTCTGGATAAAGACTGGGAGCATCGCACACTACACCTTCGAACCCCTCCTTCAAGAGTCACCACATTCCAGTGAATATCTTCCTAATATATATATCGACTATTATGAATAAGAGCTAATGTTGCGGGAATACTGTACTTCCCTTCATGAGAGACATTAAAATATCTTCTTTACCGGCTGGTTTGTTCCATGGTCTTTCATTCTCATTTAACCAGACATTTCAGAGACGCCCTCCCCCCCACCGAATCTGCTGCAACTCACTTGACTGGCATAATCGCTTCCTTGGTTGCGGTATTTCCTTCAGATCCTTTTTTTCTTTTTTGACATAACGGCAAGAGCCTGGGTCAGAGCCTGGGTCTTGGCTCTCCTCTGTCGATGATCATGGCGGTCCTTTTCTTGGCTACAAAGTCAATTTATTTTGAGGCTGCTGTCTAATGTGTTCAGAATAAGACCTAGATTTTTATCTATGCTCTTCTAACTGTGTTAGACTGATTTATTGCGATACGTTAAATAGAACACTCTTTTTTTATAGAATCAGTTGCAAATCAAATAATTGTATAGTTTATCAATAAATCCACAGAAGTTACTTATGATACAACAATCAGGAGTTATTTTCACCCATGTGGTGGGTATATTTAGTGTCATCTGGGTTGATGTTCAGCGACATCGGTTATCTATTTGAGTTAGATCGTCACCTGTCCCAGTTAAGCTGTACTTCATAGCTGCAGGCTTCACCACCTTGCCTGTTAAGTAGACTTCCTCGCCAGTTGCGTTTTCTTTTCTGATGACTAGGTTGATTTCCCCGCCTGTTAGGTTGACCTTCCTAGCAGTGTGGGTGTTTTCTGCCATAGGTTGACCTCACTGCCAGTTTGACGAACCTTCTTGCCAGTTTGGTAGACTTATTTGCCAGCTAAGTTGACCTCACTGCTAGTTAGGTTGATCTCCTTGTCCGTTAAGTTGAATTCCATGCCAGTTAGGATGACCTTCCTGATAGTGTGGTTGAGTTTCATGCCATAGGTTGACCTCGCTACCAGTTTGACGGACCTCCCTGACGGTTAGGTGGACTTCCTTGCCAGTTTGGTTGACCTCGCTGCCAGTTAGGTTGATCTCCTTGTCCGTTAAGTTGATTTCCCTGCCAGTTAGGTTGACCTCTCTGGAAGTGTGGTGGACCTCTTCGCCAGTTAGGGTGTCCTCGCTGGCAGTTGAGTTGATCTTCCTGCCAGTTAGGTTGACGTTGCCAGTGAAGCTGACTTCCCTTCCAGCTTGGTTGGCCTTCCTGCCAGCTCCGTTGACTTTCCCGCAAGCTACTTTGACCTCCTTGCCTGTTAGGCTGATTTTCAAGCCAGTTACGATCCCATAAATGTTGTCCAGGTATTGCCGGTGCCCAGCTAGAGCCAGAATATTGCTCCGGACAGTTCGGACCTGCTTGTTGCAGTTGGATATTGCCGTGGTGAAATTTTTCAAAATTGCGTTGTCTGTCTTCATCTCTACAGCCTTCAATTTGATAGCTAGCAAATGCCACGTTGTAGTCTTGGGGCCCTTCTTGCGAGTTACCGAAGCTCAAATGCGAGCTGTACGACCCTGCGTACCGACCAGTAGGCCCATTCTGAAAGTACGACCGTTGCTCTGCCTGCCAGAACTGATATGGTCCTTGAAACCGTAAACGAAACTCTCGGATTGCAAGTTGAAGGATGCCGCTGTCGAAGATAAATTCACTGCACTTCTGCTGGCAGAAGAAACCGGCCACGTTCCTCGGGATTGGGCACACCATAGTTTGACACTTGTTCAGATGTCCCTCAGCTTCCTTTTCATTGTAAACAAAAGGACAAGTAACTTCGGGCTTCGTTCGCCCGAATTTGAAGCACTTTTGTCCTCCCTGACTGTGATTATTTGTCTCTCTCCTGCAGCTCTTATAAAACCATATTCCTTGTTCTTCGGTAGCTTCTAGAGCAATCTGGAGATTGTGGACCAAATAGTCACTACCCCTCTTCACCCTGGCCACGTACATCATTTCATCGTTTGCGGCTACAATGATGGGTGACCCGAGTCTATGAAGGTCCACCCTCTCCAGCGAACTGTACTGTTTATGCGTCACGAGCACCTGAGTCAAGCATGAATATCTTTTGAATTCTTGTTTCATGATGTAAAAGTTTGAGCCGAAAATGTCAAAAGCTGCTTTCCAGTCCAGGCTGAAGGTGACGTTCCCGAACATATTGTGATGGTGGTTCGGTCGCTTCGGCTCCGTCCACAGCACCTGAAAATGATCAGCAGGCATAACTGATTAACGTTTGCTAGCCGAGACTTGTGGAAATTGCACAGAAGTGAAGTGTCATTCTTCATCTATACCTGGAGCCGTAACTTGATTACAAAACGTAAAAATATAGTCAATGTTCAAAGAGAATTGGAAAGTACCAGCCAACGGTCGGCAAATAATAACATAACTTTCCAGGAATCGAAATTTGAACTGCTTAGATACGGAAAAATTTCGCGCTCATTGAGTCCATAGCATCATAGCATATACTACTTCTGTGATTCTACAAGGCGTTAGTACATTCGACGGATATTTAGCTGGAGTTAGCGCTGTGAGAAAGAAAATTTTACGAATCTCTCATTTTAGAGAAAAATTGCCTCTAGTTGCCTCTTTGTTTCATCGTAAGCTTTACACCAGGTTAAAGACGCGGCGGTACTTATTGATTGTTCCGTAGTAGTATCATAAGAGGGAACATACCGTGGTGTCGGCAAGCTCCAGATTCCGGTTTCTGTAGATATGATACGGCAGGAGTCCTCCCAAGCGGAGCGTTTCCACCGCGTCGTCCAAATGCTGGCATCGGCCCACCTCCTGGAGCGGCTGGTAGCGAGGACATCGCAACGGCTGGTATGGTCGGCAATTGCTGAAGAGGCTCGTGCAAATGACCCCTGAAATGTGTTCAATAGTTGAGTACGACATGATAAAATAATTGTAAAGTGGACTAGTAGCTCCGTATCAAGGTTGCTGACTCCGCTGACTATTGAGACGTTGAGAGTTCGAGGGAAGGAAAGTTTCGACGGTCGGGAATATGTAGCGTCAGCAATTCTTTCACTCGTAGTTACTAAGAGGGGGAGTACTGGCCTTAGGGTCTAGGGCGCAGTTGTCTATTGGATATTCCGTCAATACGACGCCATTGCCCGGACAGTCTGTGGTCGACTACAGCCGTACATTCTACAGAGCCCAAGATGCAATTTACCCGCACGCGAAGCAGTGTACGTGGGTTTCTTACGCGGTCAAAACGATTTTGCCTTTGGCGTACTGATATTTCGGTATTTGTGATAATTTTGAAGTTCATCCGACGAAGTCCAGGTGGCGCTAAGTATACAACCCGTCTTGCAACGTGAAACTGCATTCCATGACGGCATGGCCAATGAGTGAGCTAGCAGCGACTTATCTCCACACTGCAAACAACCGCTTGCAGCCGGTTTCCCTGGCACTTTCAGTAAGCATATATGCGTCCATCAAGTTTTTAAACTTTGCAGCTTCGTTGCTAGCGGCATTGCGAATTTAACTGGCATATTGTTTAACCCTTTAAGGACCAAATTTCCGTTCCCTCAGATTTTTGGAGATAGTCTCAAATTGTAGTCCTCCGTGATGGCAGAGTATCAGCGCCGCGAGTATCCAGGGTTTTAGTGACTAGGGATCTTTATTTAGAAACCTGTTTTGTTGCGAAACGGGACTCGTGAGGCCCAGTGGTCCTTAAAGGGTTAACGGCCTTGCGACCCGAGAGGAAATAAAACTGTGCGGCTCGGGCAGATGACCCCTGAAATTCGTTAAGAGTTAGAGTGCGTGTGTGACATAAGTTTCCTTGATAAGACCTTTCCTATGGCTGGTGCTCAAGCTAGTCAAAGGAACGAGTTTCCTCAGTCAATCGTCCAAACATTCTGTTGAGCTCTCGTAAACACAACTTTGAATACCAAAAAGGCGTATAATTGGTAGCCGTCAGTTGAGTTTCCTCGGCAAGTGCTGTTAGTTCAGTTTCGGGGATCTCTTCCAATTTGAAGGAAATTTTGACTCCAAATTCTTCGCAAATGTTCGCTATTTAAATGACTACAGCAACGCATTGGGACGCGGGGGCGACAAAATTCGTTCTTTTGACTAGCGTGTGCACAGGCTCTTTATGAAACTCAAACTCCTGCAAGTGGCCTAAGCGAATAGAAGACTTGCACTGCACAGAAAAAATTTTAATCTAACTGAATTTCGGTTCAGCAGTGGACATTTAATAGTTGCTTAGTGGACTGCTGTCTTTGACGGATGGACTGGGCCAAATTCGAAACGTATTTGCGTAGGAAAAAATTATGCATCGACACAATCCGCTAACAGTTAGAATTTGATTTTTCTAATAGTAGGAAGTCCAACAAATTTGAGACAAGTACGTGCAGTTAACAAGTGCTTTTTATGTTCCGTTATTTATGAACAACTAGTGCAGCCAACTATCAAAAATGACGGCAAAGAACTTGCGGCGTCACCGCTTCAGTATTGATGCTCCTGGTGGTGGTGTTTGGGGAATGTGACTCACCCACTGCGGCAGCACTGGATTTCCCCCAAGATGTTGGGTTTTCCCCAAGATTAGATTAGATAGGCGGCAGTAGACGAACCAACAGGCCCATTCACAAAGAGACACCGGGACTTACGACCCGGCACTCTATGAGCTATTGCCATTATGTTAGTAGGATGTAGAGGACTGGGGAAACGAGAGGAAAAGTAATGGGAGACGAAATAGAAAAAAAAAAAGACAGAAAAGATGATGTTGGGTTTTTGGTTTGCCCCAAGATGTGGGGTTTTTCCCCAAGATGTTGCGTTTTCCCCAAGATGCTGGGTTTTCTCCAAGATCTGGGGTTTTTCCCCAAGATGTTGTGTTTTCCCTAAGATGTTGGGTGTTCCCCAAGATCTGTGGTTTTCCAAGATGTTGCGTTTTCCCCAAGATGTTGTGTTTTCCCCAAGATGTCTTGGATTCTGGCAACCTTTTTTATCGCCCTTATGTTAATAGAAATGCTGCTATTAAGTTCGTCAAGCATTGTAATAATGTAGATGATATTCTATAAACTAATGTATACATTGAAAAATTAGATGAGAAGTAAGACACTCAGCTTTGTTCTGTTTTGTTACCAACGACGAGCGCTTCGCTGTCCCTCAGCTCATGGAGTGGCCGGGAGGCTCAGAGTTGAAAATTATTTCGTTGAACTCTTCTTGAAAATTTCAACAAAAGCATTTCCAACCTGGAGCCTCCCACATGATGAGCCGAGGTACTGCAAAACATGCGTCGTGGGTACCAATATTTAATTTGAATGTTTTACTTCCAGTCTAATTATTCAATATGTATGCCATCTACCACAGGAATATATAAATGATATGTCTTATCGACCTAACAGAGGTACATCCCTTTTTAAAATAGCATTTATCTTGCAATAAACGCTATAATGACGACGCTAAGTAAGGCTAATGAAAGATTGACGCTGAGAAAGGCCTATCAAAGATTGAAGTGAAATCAGCCGAGGCCGTCAAGATAGTGATCAGCTTCGTCAAAAGGAACACGGCAAGTGGAAATAAATAATGTTTACTAGCGGAGAAAAATCATCGCCTCGTCCCCCCTTCGTTGATTACTTTCTGAATTTGTACGTGGTAAACCGTGGAAAAAGTTATAAAATAAGACTGCATGGCCGCGCCAAGAGAAGCTGTAATATCTGTATTTTTCGATTCCAAGAAGTGTTTCAAGCAGGGAATACACTTAGGGAAAGGAATAAGGAGCCAACTTTCCCCATCTTCTACAACCTGGTCACCGATCTCCTTGAAAACGCCACCTAATTACAAAATATGCAGGCCTGGCTCATTTTCTGCCTATCTATTCCTTTAAGAACGTTACCCGAAACATACAAATATATAAACATATACGCACGATAGTGTTTATTATATTGTGTTGATGTATATACCTATATATTTATTCTTCAGTTTCTTTGCAAAAAAATCCCATTAGTAGCCCTGAAGCTGATCATCCTGTTAATTGAATTAACGATCAATGGAATCAATTCCTGTTCAGAGAGCGTAGGTATTTGTTTCTAGAGCAGCTCCCACTGCCATCAAAGTAGATTCCTCGTACAGTACTTGCAAATAAGACTTAGCAAAAAATAACTGCAAACTAGAGCACTCTGAGAGCTCATACTGTACCTCCGCCAAGCGAGGCAACGGTAGCAAAAAATTCAAATTGGTTCTGAAACAATAATTTTCTTTGTATAAACTCCAAAATCAAATCTTTTGTGCCTTTTAATAGTAATAACAGCTTGTGCAATTTTCTTGAAGATCCGTTTATAACTTTTTGAGTTACACTGCTAACAAAAGTTATGCTAAACACGAGTCAAACATGCAAACAAAGAAACCAATCTGCTCCAAAATTTAATCATTTATGTTTTTACCATTATCAACAACCCCTGTAAATTTCATACGGATCCATCCATTATTTTCTTGAGTTATTACGATAACAAGCATAAAATTAAAAACAGTGACAAACGAACGAGTGAACTAACGGATCATTACCAAAATTTAGTCGTTTACTCTTTGATATATACCTAACAACTCTTGTTAATTTCATAAAATTCCATCAATTAATTATTGAGTTATAGCATTGAAAAAAAATGAGGCAGACAAACAAACAAACGGATGAACATATCTTCACCAAAAGTTAATCAACTGTTCCTCCTAACATACCTAACAATCCCTGTAATTTAATTTTTTTAAATTGGTTCTTAACTTTTTGAGTTATCTTGATGACAGACAGGCAGACAAACAGATAAACACGGCGCGCATTTTATGCGGTGTTACATTTATATATACCGTTTATGACAGAGAATGAAGAAATTTACACGGACGTATCCTGGATACTGGGCCGAGCATGTAGGCCCAGCCGCTTGTGAACCGTATTTTGAAAATAACCTTTGCTTCATCAAGCACATATATATGAACTACAGCTTTATCGGACCCTGGAAGGAGGGGGGGGTACACGAAGTGCACATAAAACTACAGTTATACTGCACTTCAAAAGCGCACTCGTTCGCCATGCAATGCAATACAAAATGATATGCAGACAAAAAAAATTGAGAAACGGATAGCCGGATCATGACCAAAATATAATAATCTGTTCCTCGTAACATTGCTGACGGTTCATGTAAATTTTATGAAAAATGTTCATAACTTTTCATTACATTGGTATAAAGAGCGACAGACAAATTGACGGATCATCACCAAAATTTATGAATCTTTTAGTTGTGACATTTCTAACTGTCGCCGTAAGTTTAATGTGGTTCCGTCCATAAAGAAACCCTAGCAACACATTACCTACTTAGCGGAAGTATATATATATAAACTAATGTTGCGGGACAGAAAGAGGAAAGTAGAGAACCTAACTAACTTTACAAAACTAACCTCGTTGGCAGGAACTGGGGCCAGATGCTACATCCCCTGCTGAGAAGGCACTCGAGACCCTTGGGTGCGTGATGCCGAATAGGAGGCTTTAATAGATTAACAGTAAATACAGTTGTACTCTTTTAGCATATACCATTGTGAGTTCGCCGTAGATAAGTTTTAGAAGATTTTACTCATATTGTGCGATTTGGCAACTACTAATAAATTACTAACTG
>LQNS02277812.1:4352607-4365678 GCA_001587735.2 Parhyale hawaiensis
AGCTGACGTTTTGTTTCTTTGGTCTTGCCAACGGCTCTCGCGTAATTTCGGCCTAGATCTTCATCCACACTCGTTTCAATGAAATCTGATGAAAATCTCCTTTACTGAACCTGTTTCCATAATTCACGCATCTCAGTCACTTATTGAACTGCCCCACACATGCTCCTCATTCAATTCTTCTCAGGCATGTTTAGAAGACTTTTAAAACTACCGCCAACGGTAATTTTAGATGAGCGTTACCTGTATTATGTGCAGTGGAAGCCTAATTTGAAATAACGAGAGAAAAATTTGACAGATATGGTTCATCACAATATTTATCATGTTTGCTCTGTATATAAACACATAAATCGTCAACTGAAGCAAAAAGGTGTGGATATTCAGTTATCAGTTACTGCAGGATGCAACTAATATTTTTATTGTTGGATTCTATCTGGTGACACGGGTCCACCAGAAAAGGCTAAAGACCTACCCAATTAAAAATTTTACGTATTAATCCGATGTTACCGGATACCTTTCACCATTTACTCATAGGCAGCTGTTAAATGCCAATGAATGTCCGATTGGAAAATGGTAATGACATTCTCCAAATGGCTACCACAGTCTCTAGAGACACTACCACATATCTACACTGCCTGTCGGCACAGGGTCTCATGCCACACTGTCGCATGCTTCACGAGGGACGCCGTCGCCGTTGCCATGTAGAAGAGACTCCATTGCTATGACGATCGTACGGAATGCAGCAGTTCTACGACAACCTTGGCGTATTGACCCGCGTAACTCAGAGCCTCATCTCCCTATTAGCTGTGTCTACTGGGTCTGTGTTTGTCGCATCTCTTTCTCCTTTGTGTGTGTACTTTCATATTACTCTTGTCCTGCTGGAGCTCATGTATCAGTGAGAAACCATAAAGTAAGTAAGATAGACACTTTCTCATGTACCAGTGAGCAGTAACAAGGTATGTGAGATACACACCATTTCTCAAACCAGTGCAGTGAAGGGAAAGCTTCCTTTGGTGACGTCACTCTGTTGGTCATTCTACAACACATTCTTGGTGCAATGTTGAGAATCCTAACTGAAGCAGTGACGTCACCAAGGAAGGCCGGTAATTCTTAGCAGCCTCTGATGTACCATTGAGCTTAAATAAAGAATATTATATGGTGATCAATGAAGAAAACGCGTTTAAAGAAATAAATATATTTATTAGATGTGCCAGTGGCTGGTAATTAATTCACTTTTACTTAGAATAACCTAGAATGCATAAATATATGTATTTACGAACTTGCATTGTGTCGTTACCCTGTCTTCAAGTATAATTACATCAGCAAGATTCAGTGGAATCAACTTGTCAAGTTGAAACTCGAAGAACTGCTTGCATTTAGAGTTCATTGTGCTAATGTGTAGATACTATACTCGCATTAATTAGTTTTAAATTATTTACTGGTGCATCACTGCAGCAAAAAGTTATCTGCGCAATCTTTGCTGGAGCCAATATTGTTGTTGTTTAGTGTACCAAGCTTTTTATTTGCGTTTTCACTATCCAAAGGCACTACTGTAAAATCACTGAACATATTAAAAGATATCTTTTTCATCAAGTCTTAGACTGTCGTCCTGATGGTAAGGAGCAACTCTGAGAACCTCACATGTTCATGATCATGCTAAGGCTGGAACCAAAGAGCCTCGGCCCTAACGTGTCAAGTTTTTCAGCCATGGAGGTTTATTTGAAGGAGGGAGCACAACACCATTTCACCGTACTGGTCACAGTATTTTTCGTCTTTCGATGGCTGCTCCCTTCCCCCAACTACAGGCTCCCAGCCAGCCAATCGTGCAGCCAACCAGTAATCAGCCAGGTTTCAGGTTTCGAAAGTCGTTGACCTACCGATCCTCATAGCCGTGCCGAGGGACGATAGGATCTTAGACTCCTAGATTATCATAAGTACTGTTCTACAACGAAGGTTGGATGTTGTAGTCTGTATGGTTGGAATCAATTATTAGCTTCGTGCCTAAATATTTCATGCGAGTAAGTTCAATGAATATATTAATATGGCTAACTGGTTAAAAAAACAATGTATTACATATATACTCAAACTTTGTTCAAACTCAGCCTCTTCCGGCTTCTCCATTAAGAGTGGATTTCTGGTGTTTTAGAAATAGAAAGAGTCGGAGGGAAAATGTTATTCTCACAACACGTACATCGGTTACAGCGAGTAAACCTTAACTGACGGATTTGGAGAACATTAGTTCGTAAAGAAGTTCACCACATGACAAGAGCGTCAGCAAATTCACTGATGGATTCAGTAAAGCCCCTGTACAGCAGGTGACAAAGTACTATTGTGTCTATATCACCAGCGAGCAAAGCGTAGAGTGGTGATACTGCTTTCCTTCACGGTTATTTGTCTGTTTGTTTCTCTGTCCATTCAAAACGAGGCAGAAGGGTTTGACGCCCCATTATCTCAATTTTTTTCGGGCAGTCAGGTGGCTTGACCTAGATGTAAATGCCAAAACTCTAGAGTAAGCTGGCAATAAAACATGACGGCGTTGAATTTGCAACTCGTGACTCACACTTTCAGTTCTGGCAACNCCCCCCCCCCCCCCCCTCCTCTCTCCCGCGGATGATGGCCTTACGTAGTGAGGCGTTCTAGTTTCAGTTCATATCCTTCGAATGCTTCGTACGTTGTGCCCAGGCCTAAACAGTTGCGTGTGTGCTAAAAAGTCTACCATAACGGTAAGCGTCAAGTTAGTTGGCTTAGCAAGTGTCACTAATAACAGAAAGCTTCAGATAAAGGACGATTGGTTAGGAACCTAAGTTTTAATGGGCTTAGAGATTTTCTCTGTATGAGTTAGGCTGACCCCATTACAATTTAGGTTGATTTCCAAACCCGTTAATCTGACCTCATAAGCATTTGGACTTACTTCCCTGCTCGTGAATCTGACCACACAACCAATGGGGCTGACCTCCCTGCCCGTTAGGCTGACCACATTGCTGCTGAGAAACCCGCTCTATCGTCGGCTACGCTTCCATATTTTAGGCGGACTTATGGGAGCCAATTCCGAATCGTAAAACCGTTCATATCAAGTGCAGGATTCAATCTGTCAACTGTAAGATCTATCCGTGTAAGAACATAGTCCAGACCATAATTCTTGGGAGGAACACACGAGCTACAGCTGAATTAACTTCCCGTACGTCGGAAATTGTTAGATGCCAACATCGGCTGTTTAGCCGGTGTTTCAAACCCCTATTTTGTCGGCGTTGAATTAGTGCCGGCATCTATAATCTTCCAAGAAATTCCGATGCATTCAGTGGAGCTTCCAAGGATTATTTTTAGTGCTTCTTTTGAGCAGCGTTACGAGCATCTTCGGTAGCATAGTGCCGTGTTCGAGCTTACTATCCCCAGGATGCTTGTTGGTGCGATTTCAATAATAACAAAAATAGTATGGCTCTCGCGAAGAAATGAGGCGATTCTAAGCGCTGCGTCAATACTTTTTTCTTCAAATTCTCCAGGATTTTAATAAGATAGAAGCGCATGCTGTTATTCCGGAGAAAGAACGTGTCTTTACGGATAGGGAACCCCATCACCAAACTCATTCCAAGCTGTATAAGAGCCTCATTTTCATCGAAAACGGAAGGGCACATAACCTTGGGCTTTGTACGAAAAAGTTTAAAGCACATCTTTCGCCCATCACTGTGGTTGTTAGCCTCTACCCTACAGAGGTAAAGGAACCAAACTCCTTGATCAACGTTGGATTCTAGGGCGATCTGGAGATTGTGGACCAGATAGTCACTACCCCTCTTCACCCTGGCCGCGTACATCATCTGGCCGTTCGCTCCCATGATGACGGGCGATCCCAGTTTACAGAGACTGACCCTCTCTAGTGAACCATAGTGTTTGTGAGTCACAAGTATTCGGGTGGTACAAGAAAAGGGTTTGAACTCCTGTTTGATGACGTAAAGATTTTCACCAAAGATGTCAATTGCCGCCTGCCAGTCGAGGCTGAAAGTGATGTTGCCGAACATGTTGTGGTGGTGGGGAGGCTTCTTCGGCTCTGTCCACAGGACCTGTCAAGGACCGAAATATGTTTCAAAGCAAGCTACAGGATATCTCTACAGATATCCTCAGGTATATATATATATATATCTAGGTTTCTGATGCATTGGAATTAGATCGTAGAGGGCCGACGCGTAAGTCCCGGTTGCTCTATGGCAACGTAATGGGCCTGTTGGCCCTTCAATTGCCAACTGTCCGTTCTAATCTATTCTTATTCCTTTCCGTATTCTGTTGTTGACTGGGGTTTAGATTTATCAAAGTAGAAACAAACGTGTAATGCCCAGCCCGTATTGCTCCTCACAGTTATCACTCGTAATTTCATGTGCGAAGTTTAAGCGCCCATTAGTCAGTGAGAGCCCAGGTAGCACGCAACGAGCTCTCATTGGCCGGGGGCACAGGGCTTTGCGCACAACGCTTTATAGTTGAAATGAAAAACGTGGGGTTCGTAGATACTGTGTCCTTCGGAATCTAAAAATATTGTATTTTACAAAACAGTTATTCCTTCAGTATTGCAATGTCAGCAAATCTGGGCCCAAAAAAGTTTATTTTAGCCAATTGCAGAGTAAATCGTAATCCAATTAGCGATAGTGTGTGGCTATAAGGGTCCATTAGACTTAGGTCGTGCATGGTACTGCTATGCTTCGGGTTGTAGATTTCCCTAAATACGCCAGTAGTAGTAAACAGTACACGTACGTACCACGCAAATGAGAAAATGAAAAGTTAAGCTTCCTTGCTCTCGCGGTTTAGAGTTCATTCAACAGCTATTTATATGTACCTCTTAGGATCAGAAGTTATAAACAATACAATACTGAGAGATATTACTGGTTTCTAATAAGGTTAATAAAAGAGATCCTTACGGTGCTGCTGTGGAGCTCAGGGTTCTCATTATTGCAGATGACGTACGGTTGAAGTCCCCCAAGCCGGACGGTCAGCACGGCATCCTCGAGATGCTGGCAGCGGCCCACCTCCTGCAGGGGCACGTAGCGGGGGCACCGCAGGGAGTGGTGCCCCGAGGTGCTGGTGACGTGCCTCGAGGAAATGGCACCTGGAATGTGTACACAAATTGCAATTGTGAGGTGAATTGTTCGGTTGTGGTCAAATTTCTCAACAGCGTTGCCAATTCTATGGGTATTTCTGAAATTTTGTTCGGCCCATATTACAGCCCCGCCCACTATCTGTTTAGAGCGAAATCTCATTATTATTATTATCACTCCGATAATAATACGCAGTCACACCAGCGTGCCAGTCTTACTAACTTGTTTGGAAAGAATTCAGATATGGCATATACCTATATCTTCCGATTAAAACAATCATAATAAGCTGTTTATACCACGTACTTACAGCACGTACTACAAACATTGCTTGGGAACACTCACCAGGCAGCCCCGAGAGCGTCGTAGCAGCGAGAGTCCTCTCACTCTCGACATCTTCCAGTTCAATCAGGTCCATCTCCGCCTCACCGCGACTTGTCACTAGGTAGAATCTTCTGCCGTCTTCTGAGGCTCTTCTACCGCGTGTCGTCCACACCGAAATGACGTCCCAGTTGTCTGGCTCCATCACCCTGCTCAAGCCCGTCTTGACAAGCATGCTTGAGTTTGGAATATGCATAGTAAAAGCATTTATTCCACTGAGAACTGTCGCATTAACTAACGCGGGAGAAGAGAGCTCCAGTTCCAGGTTGTCACCCTTTCTTCTAGCGGCAAAAATGCCGTTTTTCATCCACTGATTTCTTCTTTCCAACTCATTCTTCATCAGCTGGAAGTGCTTATCCGTGAAGACATTCGCTATATTTTCGACAATTATAACGTATTTTAAGTGCTGTTTTTGTCTTTGCTGAACTGGTGGACTGTCAGTAGTTAAGTAGTACCTTCTACTGGTTGTGTCATCACCTAATATTTGTCGTATTAACTTAACATAATCAAAGTCTGCGTTAATCGTCAGCTTTTGTGTCAGTTCTTCCGACATTTTTGACGCCATGCTGGTTTCTTTTCTTGCTTTGACAACTATTAATTTTTTATTCCCTTTTAAATCAGCCATCTTTGATGAAATCTCAGAATCTCAGCCAGTGCGCTGTGAACGGTGTCCCAGGCGTAGTTTCTTTTCTTGGACGAACAGACCCGAATTGTTTATCTTTTCTCAAATCAGCAAACCTACTAAAATCCTTTGGTTTTACCGAATGTATGGATGCTGCAGGGAGAGTGGTCGTGAGACTATTCCCATTTCTTCGAGCAACGGTTTCTACGGATTTCCTTTCCTTGAAATTAGTTAAGTGTATCGAAGTTTAGCTATAAGTTGTGCTGGTGCAAGAGTCGTTTCAGTACTGATTTCTTCCTGTTAGTCGAGAGCGACGCTATTTTGCTTTGGGTATCGGAAAGCACTGTGGAAGTCCTTATCTTATCCTTTCTGTGAAGTAAGCTGGCTATGTCCAAGTCTTTGGGGTTATTCAAAGTTGGACTGGCACCAGTGGTACCATAAGTGGTTCCTTTCTTTTATTATATTGTCTTAATATTGAACAGTTCAATCAATATTTACAGTGGCAGTAAAGTATCCAAGTACGTGGTTAGTCATGAGCTACCTATGTTGCAACCTATTTTTTTCCATGGAGTGGCCAATAAGTTTTAAAAGTAGGTAACCGTTAAGGTTCTCCAACCTGGAAGTAGGTTGGCGGAGCAGCTGCTTGGCTCCACATAATCTCGTAGGCCAGTCGCTGCATTAACGTTTTGTATCGTTCCACAGAAGAGCAATAACGTCCCATCTCTTTTACTGGGATTGTTCTACTAGTTGTAGTTTTAGTTGCAAAACTTTCCTAACACAGACTTTTTTTTTCCTGAACCGGTCTATCAATCAAGAACTCTGTCAAAACTATTCACGATAGAGACTCTACATAGTAACTCCTAGACATTTTACAAAAAGCTTAAAAATAAAAGAGTAGAATAATCGGTACAATTTTCCCTGAAGTTCTGTCCATTGCAAATGAACAACAACAATCAGATAGGACAGCAGAAAGGCCTGGTGAGAGCTGTGCTAGCCATATAGCAGTGGGGAAACTTCAGTTTGGGAAGAGGGTTGGGTAACATGTCTAGTACCCGTCCACCATGCTAGTAGCCGTCCATATGGTACTAAAAGAAACTTCCTGTGTGAAAACTAGCAGTGCTAGAAAGCCGTACATAGGCTTAAGCTGTAGGCTAAGTAGTGCCGCACTATCCCTGAAAATGACGGGCGGAAAAAATAGAACAGAAACAAATGGTGGCGGTTTTCACTTTTTTTTACTAAAAACATAAAAAAAAACGTTTAAAAAGACGACTATTTTTTTGATTTCTATATTTTTCGCCAGGAATGGTGCGGCACTACTTACCCTACAGTTTAAGCCTATGTACGGCTTTCTAGCACTGCTAGTTTTTACACAGGAAGTTTTTTTTTAATGCCAAATGGACGGCTACTAGCATGGTGGACGGGTACTACCCTATATATATATATATATGCCTTTTTTTATTAGGCCTACCTCCGCAAGTGACTTAACTCAAATAGTTGCGGGCAGATCCTAATTATGAAATTTACAGAAACAGATAATAATTTTTTGTAATTATCCATTCAACATTTTGTTTCTTTGTTTATCTGCTTTATATTTTACCGCCATAATTAAGAGAGTTATGAAGGGATGTTCATTAAATTTACAGGAGCGGTTAGGATGATACAAAGAACAAGTGGTTCTGTTTTCATGGTGATCACGTCAATCTGTGAGCTTGTTTATCTTTCTACTTATCTTTGCGTCTTTCAGCATTATAGCTAAAACAAATTGAGGACGGATTTTTAATAAAATTTGCATGAACTATCAGAATGTCAGGAGGAACAGATGATTGAATTTTGGTAATGACACCAATGGCACCAGATTCTGAACCATTTCAAAAATTTCTTTAACATTGTGTGGCTTGCCGGAGGCTTGCGCTCTCGGAGTAGGTCTCGAAGACCATGTTCGATTAGGCGCCAAAATTGAGCCTGAAACACTTGACGTGTTCGAAACTTAAGGCAGGTGCGCTGGTTTCGACCCGCTGAATTGAGTTTCAGGCTTTGATCTTTAAGAGGAATTTGACCACGACCGAACTGCCTTGATAAAATGGACAAAGTATAGTAGCCTAACCCTGCAGACTTGCACATAGCACAATCTAACAAAAAAAAAAAAAAAAACGAGTCATACAGGAATATGTTTAGAAGTTATATATATATTAATAAAATGAAGGATGTTTCTTAGAAAAGCCAGTTGTGAGGCGTGTATCAAAAGTCTTAAGCATCACAAAAACTAAAAGGGATCTTTGATGGATTATTTTTCAGCTCTTTTTTTTTAGAATCTTAACACTTGGCAGGGATACTTACAAAAGGTTATACTGGAAAAATCATAGGTTTGACCATGCATCAACATTTCTTATTTGAGTTTCTCGGACTGAAGGCTAATGTATGGAAGTGCAAAATAAAACTTTTCTCCTTCACATTTCTTATATAGCGATGCTTAATTACAACTTTTCACGCGCCCCTCGTATGTAGCCTACATATGAGCGCACTCCCTCCTGGGGCTACTCCCCCTCATCTCTCAATCGTAGCGGCGTCATTGAAACTCACACTGCCACATTCTCCCACTGTCCTTTAGTTTCCACATTACACTGAGAAAAGTAGGGACTATATCAAGTGTAGCGCACCTTGCCGAATTCTAACATCAATACCGTTCTTTGTTGCGCTTGGAAACTACAAATTTTGTCCTGAATAAGTTCGCCAAGGCCCGCATATCTCTTCAGGGCAGAGGAAGGTACACTGAATTTAAAAAAAAAAAAAACATATCTCAGGGTACCTGTTGTCACATCTTGCGTACTACCACTCCGCTCACTACCCTATACAGCACTGCCTCATGACGCAGTCGTAACTACTGGCAGTAGCCACTACCATGACGACCACATGGTAGATAGCACCGAGTGAAGGTCGGATCTTATTGACCGTTACATCTCCCTCAGTACTGCACCTGACTTGAACATTAACGAGTGCCAGTGAGAAGACGGTATTACTTGAAGCACGTCCTTAATAACATGTAGACATTGTGCACGTGTGTAAAAATCCACACACCAGCTTTAATTCTTTTGCCAAATTCATAGTATGAAGACAGAATGAATCAGGGTACTGCACTCTTAGTATTTTGGGCACAACACCCTTGTGACGTAATAAATATTTCATCGATATGTTCCTAGATCTCGTAGGGCGCACATCATAAAGTGTTCACAAGCCACATAGTGAAATTTAATAACTAAAATGATTTTGCATCGTCAGCGTCAATTGAACGTTAAGTCGTTCTTCAGAAGGTTCAGAAGGTGACCGTCGGGAGAGGGAGTGAAGGGTTATGGTACGAGGTTTGGACCCTCAATTGCTCTAATACGAGTTACGGAGAAGAACTCTTTCTCGATTGGAGTGTTATAATGAGGAGATAATGGTGTCAATTTGTGAAGGTTTCGAAATATCATACACTGAGCAGAGAGGAAATAAGGATTATGAATTATTATGAAGTTCGTATCCGGACAATTATAATAGTTCAACATTTTTTTCGGTTGAATTGCTGATTGGTAGCGATTCGTAATTATTAGTGATAGTCTACCGCCCGCAGGGGAGGGTGTCGAGAGCAGGGCCTTTCCTTTGTCAAATGAGAGCTACAGAGTTTGGCGCTCGTGCAGTGCTGGATCGGAATGCTGTACGTGTTTGAAAGAAATCACATTTCGTCGCTGGGTCTTCGCCATACATGAAAATGTTGCTTCCGTAAATTTTGTACTTGTCAATTGATCTCTGTTATAAGCAAAGCATATATTGTCCATATATAGTTTGATCAAGATAATTTCCTCTTCTTGATATGACTTTCTTTAGATCCCCATTAAGCCGAGGTCACATATGCATTCGCACGCACAACTGGGAACGAGGAAGGGCAGCTCACTCGTTGTCCTGAAAATAAATTCAAATCCTTAGCACTGATACGGTAGCATGAACTACATGCGAGCTGCGTATCCCTGCATCTCGTTGTATTGCATGTGTTGTCATCGCATTAGGGCCTTCATCTACTGCGTGATAGTGTATAAGGACGGTAATTCCTTCGCCAAGTAGGTCATGCTTTTGTAGGAGCTTGTTATCTGTTTCATATTCTTCTAAACATCACTGAAGCCATATACCGGAATATGGATGATAGTCGCTTCACTCTTCTCCTACTACTTGATCTATTGAAAGCATTTGATAGTGTTCACCATAGAATGCTGCTAGGCAAAATTACGTCAATGAACATTTGTCCTAATTGGTTTGCTAGCTATCTACAGGACATGTCAATGCTGTCATGCTCAAGAAAACTCAGTCGCTCTATATCGTGAACAGATTCGGTGTCCCACAAGGATCGATCTTAGGACCGATATTGTTCTCAATATTCGTCAATGACATCCCTCTGGATCAGCATAACTGCAC
Source organism: Parhyale hawaiensis (assembly GCA_001587735.2). Lineage (NCBI taxonomy): Eukaryota > Metazoa > Arthropoda > Malacostraca > Amphipoda > Hyalidae > Parhyale > Parhyale hawaiensis. Next base: position 4,363,126 of record LQNS02277812.1, read on the forward strand.
CTTCTCTATGTATGCCGATGATGTCCAAATTGAAATTCCATTTGAACAAAGTGGTGAAAAACTAGTGAGTAAATATGCAGAAGATTTCCTGAACAAGCTAAAAACATGGTACGATGCAAATGGGCTAAAACTGAATACGGATAAAACCCAATGCATTGTATTTGGCACTCCGCAACTCTACAGGCAGCTACAACCTANTATCTCTATCTCCTTTAACAGCTCTATCATTAGCCCTCGCGATGTTGTCAAATCGCTGGGGGTGTGGATGGATAGACATCTAACGTTTGACGATCACATTAAAAAATTATGCAATACTGTAAACGGCACGCTAACATTTCTCCATAAAGATTCTAATATTAAATATGAGTCGACGATATTAAAACTTAACGTTTCAGGATGAAATATCCCATCTTCAGACGGAAGAAAAAAAACATAGGCTACGATCAATAAATAAAATTTCTTTATTGTTAATAGGTAAGGGGAGCGTAGGTGTTGATGGGGGAAAGTCTAAAAGGCAAATGGACGGAGCCGCGCGCAGGGGCCGGACCTCAGCTCCTGTACAGTCGGCAGAATTCAGGTTAGGTATATACAGTATATGACCGGTACAGCCGTGGTCATGATGTTGAGGCTAGGTTTGGTGTTATGTATGTGGAGAGACTCTAATGTTGCGAGCTCGATGGGATTGGAAGCGTCTATGAGAGAAAAATCATTCCTGCTGATAGGATGGTTGTTTTGTTCAGCATGTAGGCGAGGGTCTGAATGTGAGGGCTTCGCGAGTGGTAAACTGGTACCGGACTAAAGCTTCATTTTGTACATCATTATTTTTCCTTAATGTAGGTGTGATGGGTCATATTTGTTATATAAGACTTTTGTTTGTAAAGTGGGCATTGTAATCTCGTTAAGGTCTTTACGTGCTGCTTAACACCCATCGTATGTCTTGAGATTTGTTCCATTACTCCAGAAGTTCTAAGTTAATGCCGGAATTCGTTGTTAATAACTGCTTAGGTAACTTATATCAGCATGTCTTTTAAATATAGACTATATTTGGAACGTTTCATAGTTTTATATTATTCTTTTATGCACGATGGAATAGAGTCTTCTGCTGAACTGCAGGTTGTATTCTCGGTTTCTGAACAAAGCTGCAATAGCATTAACGATTAAGATATTAAAATCTTTTTTCAGAGAGAAATAAAAGTACTGCATGTGATCATCATCGTCAACATTAGAAGCTGTGCCCTTTTCTGCTTTTTAAAAAACTGCAACAGCCGATACGTTCATTCAACTGTCGTATGGAACAGCCTTATGAACTTCACCGGTTGCGCTAGGCAAGAATTCACAGAGCAAAGGCGGGGATGCAGCATGACGTCAGCGGTGCCAAGCGTCTCAACATGCAGTAATTTCTCATTTATGAAAACTACAAATCTCTCATATGCGAGAACAACGTCATAGCTAAAAAAAGACAATTTTACAGGACAGAGGATTTTGATATTAAACAACCAACTATTAAGCTGCCACAATACCATCAATACAGACCCATAACAAAATATGGCGTTTTTCTTGACAGCACACAGCACCTACCCTCACCACGGCTGAACAGGAACTGAGCTATGCCATTGTTGTTGACACCAAGGGTTGGTAACATCTAGGCCCACGCAATAGTGACATTTACAGCCCTTTAGTGGTGAGTTTTGCAGGTAGAAATGTGTCGTTTTTACCACAATATAGAGCAGGAAACAGGCAATCTCAATGTCATAACTCAAATTTCCCATTTTTGAGTCATGACGTTGTTCTCGCATTGCGTGAAATATATTGGAGGTAAAGTTTCCTCGGCCGCTCGCCCCAACTGTAAGCTTACATGCACTGGTGGGTGCTACAGATGAATGCGCACTAGAGCCCCTGGGACTGTACGACTGCAGTCGACGCCATATAGTTCGAGCGATGGTGTCATGCGCACGCAAAGATCGGTCGAGAGCCTACCTCTCCTCCCAGCCCCCCCCCCACCCCTCTGATCCTAATGCCGTGGCCACAGATGAATTTCTACACCCAACTGGTTGCTAGGATGAGCAGCTCGAGTGTTGTTTCGACGCATATTTAGTATCGGTAGCATAGATACCGTGGCATTAATGACGTCCAAGGCTTGCATCCTTGCATCAAGTTGTTTGTGTAAATGCCTAGTGCGGTACCGGCATAACGAGCAAAAGTAATATTGGTGCGTTTCTGAGCATCAAAACGTGTCCTTACCTGCTTGGGATCGAACTTTTGACCCTAGATTTAGACTCTCCGATACTAGAAAGCTGATGGACGAAACTTCAGTAAAATGTATTTTTAAAACTTACATAGCAACGTCAAACAAATAGTAAAAACTGTTCGCTGTGAAGCAAGAAATGTGTTTATCAGCAAGAGACATGAATTTGTAGTCGGAGATCAGTATGTGGTGACCACTATTGTATTACAGGGACCAAAAAATCTAAAATTAGCGAAATAAGATAGGTATAGGTAATTGATTCACTGCCCAGTTTTGTTTAATGCTCTTTCCACTTTCCTAAATTTAAA
>LQNS02277812.1:4375774-4394221 GCA_001587735.2 Parhyale hawaiensis
ACTGAAGTTACAACATCAAAAAATTCGTAATTTTTTTGCAATAACGTCCTAAATCAAAAATTTGATTTAAAAATCAGTTTACTGTCTTAAGAATCACTAATTTTTAAAAGTTTTGGCCTCACGTCATACAAAACACTCCTGAGTAAACAAATAATCATAAAATTTCCATAGTTCATACCAAGAGGAAGACAGTATAAACATTTGAAAGTCTATTTTGCTTGTACTGAAAAATGGTGTTTTTTGAGTTGTGTCATTGTTGAAATAAATGAGCGATATGTTGAATCAACAGTTGTACAGCTTTGTTGAAATTGCGGGTAACATGTACTGCTAGGGACACGAGATCTTCCTGTAGGCAAAGGACCCGGAAGTTCCGTTGTATTTATGCACGAAATTTCTGCATCACGCGCTGCGTGTCTATTCCTGTTTTTCTTTTTCTTCTTCCTTTTCTTCTGTTTGGGCACTGCATTCTCAGCCCGAGCTCCAGAGTACTGCAGAGCTGTGCGTCCGATGTGATCATTTGTTTTACCTTTTCCTCTTCCTGCATCGCCGACAACACTCGTTCTTTTTTCAACTCGTCTTACATTTGGCGTTGAATTTTCTGGAACTGGAGAAATACCATTCTTAGCAGCCGCTGATTCAACTTGAACTTTACTATTTTGGTTTAATGATCCCTCCAATGTTTTCGTTTTAGAATGATTTTTCTCGATAGCAGTTCCACTCCCTGATAATAGGCCAACCCTTGTTGGAGCCGTCTCTAGTCCATTCCTTGCTACCTGTCCTATAGGATTGTCTACCGGGTTTCTTCCACGATGAACCATTGTTGGAGCTGTCTCAAGACCAGTTTTTGCTACCTGTCCTATAGGATTGTCTGCCGGGTTTCTGCCAGGATTAACCATTGTTGGAGCTCTCTCAAGTTCAGTCTTTGATACCTGTCCTATAGGATTGTCTACCGGGTTTCTTCCGGGATTACCGCAATTAACCGTTGAGCAATTAGGTACTACATAGTAACGTCCATACCATTGTGAGAGAAATTTTGGACTGGATTCTATCATTTGCTTTATCAGATTTTGCTTCTTTTTTGAATTTCACACTTCTAAAATGTACAGAAATCTTCCGCGTTATCAACAGTTTATTCTTTCCGATTTTCAATGGAAGGCTGTTTTTTGCAGTTGCTGAAGAGGTTTTCCGTGTAGAATCAGCAATCAATATTCAAATTTCTGAGTGATTGCAGGACTATCTACCTTTCTCTGTGCAGCACTGCTTTCCTGTATTTGAAATTAGTTATTTCTGTCAATGCTGACAACTTTACTGAAGTCTGGATTCTCCAACACTCATCCTGAACTATCTACTGTCTGCGGAGAGGCAAAAACTGTTGGTTTTCTCTCTCTGACCTTGTAAGATATTCTGTCTAAGGCTTCTTCCGCAAAACTAATCTTGCGGAGCTTCCTCTTTAACTCATCACCAAATTCTAAAGGTACTCATTTAGATTTCAGCCTGACGTGCTGGAAGAACGGTTGATAAGCTGCTTGATTCCTGCTGCTCCCGTACCCCTGGCGCTTCATTTACACACATACAACACCGTCCAACAGGTGTGCGGTAGCGTTCCTTCTGCCCTTCTGCTGGCATTGTTGTATTGGTTGATAGTTAAGTTTGTTTTCTGACTCAAGATAAATTCCGTAATGCTGACATTGTGAACAGTTACTTCCATGCATGATAATAAGGTATAATTTATTGTTGCTAAAGTACCTGTAAAATTTATATCATGTTATTACCTCAGCCTAGGAGGTTATGTTTTCGTCGGGTTTGTCTGTCACCAAGATAACTCAAAAAGTTATGAACTGATTTTGATGAAATTTACAGGGATTGTTAAGTATGTTACGAGGAACAGATGATTAACTTTTGGTGAAGATCCGTCTATCCGATTGTTCGTTTGTCTGCCTCATTTTTCTCAATGCCATAACTCAAAAAATTATTGGAGGATTTTATAAAATTCATATGAGTTGTTAGGTATATCAGAAGGAATAAATGACCAAATTTTTGTGATGATCCGCTTGTTCGTTCGTTTGTCACTGTTTTTAAGTTTGTACTTGATAGCACAATAACTCAAAAAATAATGAACGGATCTTTGTGAAATTTACAGGGGTTGTTAGTAATGTTAAAAGACATAAATGATTAAATTTTGTTGCAGATCCGGTTTGTTCGTTTGCATGTTTGACTCATGTTTCGTATAACCCTTGTTAGCAGTATAACTCACAAAGTTATGAACGGATCTTCAAGAAAATTGTACAAGCTGTCATTTCTATCAAAAGGCACAAATGATTAGATTTTGGAGTTTATACAAATAAAATATGGTTTCAGAGCCAATTTGAATTTCTTGCTAACGTTGCCTCGCTTGGAGGAGGTATGCGCTTTCAGTGTGCTCTAGTTCTGTCTGTCACCAAGATAACTCAAAAAGTTATCAATGGATTTGGATGACATTTTCAGAGATAGTTAAGTATGTTAGGAGGAACAGATGATTAACTTTTGGTGAAGATCCGTCCATCTGTTTGTTTGCCTGTCTGCCTCATGTTTCTCAATACCATAACTCAAAAAGTTATACACCTATTCTCATGAAATTTACATGTGTTGTTATGAAGAGTATATGATACGAAGAGTATATGATTAATTTTTTGTGATTATTTGTTGGTTCGTTCGTGGTGTGTTTGTTACTGTGTTTGATTTTATGCTTGTTAGCGCAATAACTCAAAATGGTCTGAATGGATCTTTATGAAATTAGAGGAGTTGTTAATAATATTAAAGGTCATAAGTGAATAAATTTTGGTGCAAATAGGTTTTTTCGTTTGTATGTTTGACTTATGTTTGTAGTAGCAGGGTTCAAAAAGCTGTGAGCGGATCTTCAAGAAAATTACAGAAAGTGTTAATACTTTCACAAGGCACAAATGATTAGATTTTGGAAGAGATACAAAGAAAATCATAGTTTTAGGGCCAACTTCAGTTCTTCGTTATCGTTGCACTGCTTGGCGGAGGTATGCGCTCTGAGAGTGCTTTAGTTACACCATGATATGGTTGTAAGGAACTGCTGATGAAATTTTACTCTATAATAAAACACAGTTTTGTTGCTTGTCTCTCTGTCTCGATATGAAGAATCAGATAGGAGAAATGTCTTCCACTGGGAAACGGAGGGCAACTTCAGTATCATAGACATCAATACCATACCTACTTCTTTTGTAGTGCGTATAATTTTTCACTAAACTTTTCCTGTGCTTGAGGAAAAAAAGGTCAACAGAGAAAGATATTCCTGTGAACAGAACCAAGAAAGACGTAAATGAAATTGGAAATTCTATAAATATTCATTAATGCAGACCATTAAGGATGAGTTACGCCCCAGCTTCCTATGAACTGTTCCCATTGTGTCAGTATCATTTGGATGTCTGAGAAAAAGAGAAAATACGAAGAACAAATTGAAAATAACCTCATATGAAGAGGCGATCTTGGAGTCGTAGTGTTATTTGTGGTGGATGAAAAAAGATTAGGAATTGAGTGACCTCCAAAGCTGTAGTCGTTAGGAGGGTATTACTCCTGGAGGATGAGTTCGTAGTTGTGGAGGGTGTCTCTCCCAATGTTTGTCGCCAACGAGCTATATGCGCGATGAGCAGACTGGGAGAAATTTCAGGGAAATCAAGCTTTCCTCAATACTTCAACGTACCTGCGCCGTACAACTTGTCTCGAACATTACTTGCAGTTAGAAAATATTAGGACAAATTCATGAGCAAGTTGTTTAGATGGAGATGAGAAATTAAAAATTTAGGTCACTCTAAGATAGCTTGACACGCCCATTCATTTTCTGTTCGCCATACGTGGTGCTCAGAGGTTAACATAGCAGGGTGAACCTTGTAAACATAACCGTGTGTGTGTGTTTGTTTGTTTTCTAAAGCGTATGAGACCTATTAGTAAAGATTCTACCAATGGTAGAAAAATATTCCCACACCCCCGTTATTGCACAACCACAGTACATACGAAGACACCACTATGTGCACTGCCTTTTACACCACATATTTCACATCGTGTTTTACCACCCACACTCCAACATTTTTCCCACTGCCATTGCCCCATTTCTGATATCGCCACGCTATCTGCATGTTACACCACACTATTGCGTTCAAAACAACAGAGACAACGAAGAACTTTAGGTATTGCAATTTGCAAGCATTTGATTTCATCCAAAATTATCTTTAGGCAATGAAATTAAGAAACTAAAGAAGTGAAATCGAACTTAAATACTTTGCAACATAGAATTCCTTATATTAATGGATGCAGCTCCAATATTGCCCCGTCATCTGTTAAACAACAGTATCACATTTTAAAGCTAACGCATCCCGAACGTTGTCTGTCACCACACTACCAGTACTCCCGCACTACCTACTACCACCCGACTTCAATCGGCACTGCCACATGACCACCCAGCTGTCGCAAAGAAGCAGGCACCATTACTATGACGACCGTACGGTCGAAGGCAGAATCTTCGCAACGCTCTGACCGTATTGACCGTTCGTATCTGTCTCAGTTCTGTACAGTAGACGTTTCTACCCAATTCGCTCAATGTAGACTCCCAAAAGCACGAACTAGGAGTGATAAGGCATAAACAGTGGCTGCTCGTGCCCTGTTATAGGTGGGGCCCGCCGTAAATTTTTTCAGGTCATTAGGTGGAAAAGCTATTTTCTCTGCTGAATTCAACTCTTAGCGCATTCAAGACTTATATTCAGCAGAGAAACTAGCTTTTTCCCCTAATGGCTTCGAAAAAAAAAGAGTGCGACTGGCCCCACCTAAAACAGGGCCCGAGCCGCCACTGGGTATAAATATTAAATATTTGATTTTGGAGAGGTGCGAATTGAGAAGGTGCCAACTCGGAGTTTCTACGATATTTTACTTATACAAACATTCTCAAAGTGTAGAGAAAAGTGAATCTGTCCATGCACTGCATAGTACCTCCGTCTGCTACATTTAATATCGCAGGGTATGAGAACACCAACGGGGAAGTAAAACAAGAATAGGTGGAACGGAGTGGGAGTGCGCTGTGACGTCGCCAGGGGGGGGGGGGAGGTGACGTCAGTCACAATGACGTAGCTACGCAGCAGTCATCAGCACTCAAGCAGGGTAAAGACAAACTTCTTGTCGTGCAAATACACCAGAATGTGCAAATACACCAGAAACGCAACCTACACCAGTTCAACAAGTCTTCAAATTTTGTTTGCCGGCAATTAGACTATAGACCAATGCATTGCGACATTGTCCAAAAAATTACTGAAATTCGCAGCGGTCACTACTTAATTAACCCCTGAGCAAGGGGTTAAGTAGCAAATATATCTTAATTGCCACTGTGGTTAGGTTGTTATGGCGCTTGTGTTAATGCCGTGTTCAGACACGGTGAGTTGTGGTTATGAAAACGTGTGTTCCAAAAACCTGGAACGTTTAGCATTTTGTGCTCTCGTAAGCAACGGTCTTTATAGCTGCAATATTGAGGATACGATGGATATTAATGAAAATAAATACATGCATTCCTCAGGCGTAGCCATGATACGCTACAGAGTACGCTTCCATTAAACAAAAGGGTCAAAGTACTTCATATAAGCGGTTTCGAGAAACCGATATTTTCCTTTATCTCAATCTGATTATAGTGAAACTTTTATAAGCTGAACTTACGATTTCACTACATGCAATTGGCAATCATTTTTAGCTTTGTATGTGGTCCATTGAGATCTCCAAACATCATACTCAATTTTGTTTCTTGATTATTCAAGTGTAAATGTTTTGCCAGTATGACAGGCCCCTATGAATTTTCTCAGATTTCTGTATGGTTCATTAATTAAAGTGAAACGCTGCACAATCAATGTTGATTCTCTCCTATGTTAGTATGAAGTGCTATTCTTATTACAGTCTTAAGTATGAATACCTCAGGACGCTGTACCCTGGACACAGCATCCATATGAAAAATAAATTGTATTGTTACTACTATTATTACAGCACATCAACTGAAGTACTATTTAATTTCATTCTTTGTACTTCAAATAGATCTACTAAATGCATAAATCAATCAACATTGGCCTTTACGTAGACGACCCTATACTTTGCTGCATATTCCTAACAGGTGAGACTGATGACAACTTGATGAAACTCAATATAATCTCTCCAGTCGACATAGCGACCTGAAACATATATAAACTGTTCTTGGAGATGCAAAAAATGCATCTACTAGAAAGAAAGATGCATACATGAGCAGTGGCCATTTGTAAATAAAGAACTATTTTATCCAATTATTTGCATCCCAAGCTTCAATCGGTCACTGCTTATGTCTAGCTACGAATCTGTGTTTCTTGCCGATCAACACATTTCTGGCATCATCGGGAACAGCTTACATTTCTAGTCGCTCTGTTGACTAGAAAAGTTCTTCTTGAAGTTAGTCATCAGCCTCACTAGAAAATTTATAGGGCAGTTACGTGTGGTGTGGACTCTGGCCTGCAGCGTGGGTTGCAGGTTGTGGCGACAGTATACACATAGTAGGAGGTAGAAGGAGGTGGTTTGATTTTAAGAAGGAAAACTACCCGTCATCCCAACCAATAGTAGAGCTACATTTCCGCTGCACTCGTGACGTCACCTTCAGTACACGACAAGCGCAGATGTTCATTGGAGGTACACTCCAAGCGTTGCCATTTGTTTGTACTAACGTCACGGTTCATGACGTCACCGGTGACATCGAGTTGAAAAGATTGGTTTGAAAGCACTTCAGTATTGTAGCACACGTTGTCATCTCGTGCAGCAGTTGATTTGATCCGAACCATGTAAGCTGAGACAAAGCGTGTTAGGTGAGCTTGCTGAGGCAAATTATATAACACATAAATATGTAAAATAATTTATTCTGTATTAGTATATGGTAATAACGAAATAAATATAGGTAGTAAATTATATGGCAGGCCTAGTGACGTATAGTTATATATAGGTACATTCCTATTGCTCAAATTACGCGTTAATGTTATATACTACAGATCAAATTTTCGAATACTGTACCTGAAGTCTTATACCAAATTACGCATTTCGTAGTGAGGACCAGAGGATACCGCTTTTAGCTCTTTAGTTGATAGCAAACGGTATTCATTGGCCACAAGTTAATTTATTTCTGGTGGAAATATATTTTATTACAGTTATTGTGGGGCTTTCCGTGTGTGGCAAAATTTTTATTTGACTGCTGACTTATAATTTCAAATTAGAACCTGTAGAAATTCCACGGAACAAAAGAATTTTACTTTAGTCATGATGTCTTCGGCCCTTATCATAAATACGAGCCTTGGATTAAATCTACATGTTCAGTATATTAGTCCGCGCACGTTGGCTAATTCCCATTTAAACCAGAGAGTGTAAGTACCGGACTTTCTGGCTGGGGATATCAGCGGGTGAAAGGGCAACAGCAAGCTCATGCATGCCAAATTTCGATTTTCACTTCGTTAGTAGACTCAATGAATATAGCACTCTGTATCCAGTGTATCAATTGTCTCAACTTTGCATCCCATTTTGAACGTTAATTTTTTCCCAAAAGCTTCTGCAAGCCAGCTTCAATAAATAGCTGGTGTGGTTAACTAATTGATGAGAAAACTAGCTGTCAGCCAGGCCGGCCCCTGAAGTTAGGGTATTGAGAGTTGGATAATACAGCCATCTCTTCAAGGAGCAGACTACAACAGAAGGGCTGGGCGCCAGTAGGGGCGCAGATGCGGTAGGAATTGTCTGGGACTACTGCATCTCCGAAACTCCCTATTCCGGCAATCAACCTGCCGTTTTCCGCCGAAAATTAAACGGCCTGTTCGATATCATCCACTGATCGAAACACAAGTTGTTTTACGGACCTATTAGTAACAAAAAAATGTTCAATATTGAACAGAAACATTGAGCGGTTAATAAATTCGATACCGAGTGCTATTTCCGTCGAATCCACAGACGAATTTATATGTGGTAAACGTTAACAATGTGCCCAGTAAGACAGTTGAAGAAGAGCATGCTCCCATCGCCCTACACGCTGACGTTACCAGCCTGAAGCTACACAAGTGTGGCTTGAACGGGAATTATTGATATGCGCGCTCCAATTTATGTACACTCCAAGGCTGAGATTCGCTCCAGTGTACTTCCTCCGAGATACAATATGTGCAAATGTGTTTAAGTTAGATAGCAAAAACTTTACCAATGAATTGCTGGCAGTAGCAGCTTTAATATATTCTTGGCTCCGATAGTTCCCTCCCGAGACTGTATTGCGGATACGCATACATATTCTCCCAACTGATATAGAAGTTTGGGGTAAAAACGGGACACGAGCTTTTGGGGGGTAATTAAAGGACAGTAAAAAAATTATAAAAAAATTTTTGACGACATCCGATTATGCACGATAGTATGCCCAAAACGTCCTCTTTCCAATGGGATAAACCGTTTCCCGATACCTCTAACCATTTTTGAGTGACAGCCTAAAATACTGATTTTCCCGTTTTTACCCCTGTCCCGTTTTTACCCCAAACTACTATACTGATGAAAGTGTAACTTACAGACGGTAACGGTAAAGGTAAAGTCAACTTGGACCACACCCTCACCTGAGAAACTCACATGCACTGGTTTGTGCTGCGAGTATAGGCCCACTGGACCCAGGTGAGTAAGTGCAGTTAATTGCAGTCGACCTCGGGTCACCAAGAACTATGGCGCCAATTTGACGGAAGGAACAAATGACCCGAGACCCCACCACCCCATCATCTTTGGGGAAAGTAAGTTCCACCACGGCGCACTGCATGCACACAACTGCCGAGTCAGCATACCTAGATCTGCAAAGAGCTCGCGTGCCTGGGATGGCCTCGAACCTGCGAGCGATACAAGGGGTTAGAGCTGAAAACGGAAGCATTCTGCTACCTTGGCGGCACCACCACCGTGACGGACAGGTGATATGGGTGAATGGAAGTACAGAACCACAAGCAGAATCATATTATACATTATTACAATTCGGGTGAGTCTCGCATAAGTGACAGAGACAGCTAATGGTTTTAGTATTTTCATACACCATAATGTCATATTACTGGCTAACCTCGATACTCATTAAATTGACCTATATAATTAAGTGTGATCTCTCTATTACTTGTATTGATGAAGTTTCTTCTTTTTTACGTTATTTTTAGTTGAACTTTCATAATGCTTTTATTGACTCTTTGCTATTGGAGATTCTTTTGATTGGCCTGACTGAGTCAGTCTGAGTCAAACCCACTCGACTGAACTTGTCCGGAACTGCAGGTTGCTGCTTTGGCTTCTTCTCATTGAGTCATGTTGCAGATGTTGAAAACAGCCCGGTTGCGTTGAGCCGACATAGTAACACTAATATTTTAGAAGTCCCTTAACTAATCTATCAAGGGAGAATCCCTGAAACTCAGATCAACGCGTCGGAGCCAGTGTGAATTTCTGAAGTTTCGTACACTTCAAGTCGAGTAAGCTTGCCCAAAGTCAGCTTTCACGACCCTGTCGAACTCGCCCCAAACTCACCTATCTGCTAACATTATTTGCATCCCGTGTAAGCAGAATGTTCTGCTCATTAGGTTGAAATCCCATTGCATTAGGTTCACAAGTTTGCTTATTTGGCTGACTGTTCTGCAAAATTGGTTGATATCCCTGACAGTTAGACAGACCTGCACTTTGGCTAGGGAAAGCTTCTTCATGAGTGACTGAATCATTTAAGCTAGGCTGATATGGTTGCAGATTCGCAGAGCTGGATATGCTGTTCTCGGCAAAGGTTGCGAATGGAATGTGTCCATACCAGTACGCTTTACCTCCCAAGTAAATAATTTGGCCGCTGTACTGGTTAAACTGTTGGCATTCAGATGGGACAGACTGACCTCCATATTGTAAAGGCTGACCACCACATCGGCTACACTGATTTCCATACAGGCCAGGTTGACCTATGCATTGTAAAGGTTGACTTCCATGCGGGACATGCAAACCTCCATATTGAAAACTTCCATATGGGATTGACAGAGCTCCATTTTGTAAAGGTTGACCTCTATGTTGACTAGGTTGAACTTGATATTGGAAAGGTAGACTGCTATGTTGGATGACTTGGGCACCATGCAGTTTGGGTTGTCCTCCATTATTGACAGGAGGATCTCCATGTTGATTAGGCTGAACTCCACTAAGAATAGGCTGACCTCCATACAGGATAGGCTGACCATAAAGGATAGGTTGACCTCCATACAGGATAAAGTGGCCGCCATATAGGAGAGTTTGACCTACATGCTGGCTAGGTTTGCCTGCGTGCTGGCTAGGTTTGCCTGCGTGCTGGATAGATTGACCTTCATTCTGGACAAATTGACGGCCATTCTGACCAGGCTGACCAGAAACTAGGTCAGGTTGTCCTCCGTGCAAATTTTGCAAACCACCTTGTCCAGTTGGCACATCTTCTTGCCTATTAGGCAGACCTCCTTGCCAATTCGGCAGATTTTGTTGCCAGTTGGGTAGACTTTCTTGCCAATTATACTCACCTCCCTGCCAGTTGTCCTGATTTACCAACAAGTTAGGCTTCAAACCTGACTGATGAAACTGTGTTGGTTCCCGATTACCGATAAGTTGTTCTCTCTTCCCGATGTGGCAACTCCACTGCAGTGGGGGCTGCCTTTGGTACGAATCTCCAAGTTCAGTTGCTTCATTAACTCCATCTTTGCTTGTTACTTCGCGGCAAGGCTGTGCGATGTTGAAGTTGTAAAACGTCGCCAGCGAATTATACGCCAGACTCCATTCGTGGTGTTCTGCTCGGAAGGTAGAACCCCCGTCCTGCCAGTAGGAGTAAACAGCGGTTTGAAAGAACTGACTCAGCCCTTCCTGCATCAGTCTGAAACCATTGTCGGACGAGTGCAATCTTCTTTCAAACTTGTACCACTCCTCCTGGTACCGCAAGAGCTCGAAACCGATCATACCACTTGGAGATGAAAGCGCCATAGTTCGGATGGCTAGTATTTGTCTCTCAGCCTCTTTTATGTCGTAGACAGAGGGACATTTCTCCTTTTTCATACTTTTATACACTCTGAAGCACTTTGTATCACCAAACTGGTGGTTATTTGCTTCAACGACACAGTTGTTGTAGAACCAAACCCCTTGCTTTTCGGTGGCTTCCACGGCAATCTGGAGGTTATGGACCAAAAAGTCCCTACCTCTTTTCAACTTGGCTGCGTACATTATTTCCCCGTTCGCTCCCACGATGATCGGCGACCCCAGTCTGTAGAGGTCCACCATCTCTAAAGAGCTGTAGTCTTTGGTCGTTAGAAGCACTTGCGTATGGCATACGTACGGCTTGAACTCTTGTTTCAAAATGTATATGTGAGGACCAAATACTTGAAATGCTCCCCGCCACTCCACGCTGAAAGTAATGTTGCCGTATATGTTGTGATGATGCAGAGACATCTTTGGTCTAGTCCACAGGACCTGTTGAAGAAAAGAGATAGCACTGTGATAATATGGTAGGTAATAGTGAGCTCGATAAGCTGTGAAGGAGAAAAGATTGAAGTAATTATACAGCATAGGTAGACCAAAGACTCGGAAGAATGTACTTTGCGATTTCATGGCTTCTCTGTATGCATCAATTTCCTGACCTGCATATTTAATAGGTAATTAACCGATAGTTTGTATCTTATGAACCATGCATACTGCTAATAAGTCATTCAATCAACACTACGTTTTTTTAGTACAGGGTTGAATCCCTTTTAAGGAGAAGGGGAAGATAGTTGAAGTGCTACTAAGGCCCATCGTCTTACACAGGGCTGGCAATTTTTTGCGTTAATAATTTATTTCTTAATATTACCATTTTGTTTTTCTCTAATTCTTCTTAATAATACCAGTTTGTTTTTGTCTGTGCTTTTAACTCGGCAAACAAGATGAGCTGATAATATTTTTTATATTCGACATTTCTATGGCGAACCTGTTTAAGAATTAACTAGGTTCTTTACATGGCGTTATGAATGGACTTAATATTTTCTTAAGTTTGGGGAAATAGATTTGGCATTTCTTTACACCGGAAACTCTAAGTTCCGTTTTCGTTGGTTCATTCAGCTTTTATTCTCCAGTTTCCCGCTTGTTATCATGGGATTTATTTTTAGGATTTGCGTTTGGCTGCCTGAATGTGCCTGCGTTAAAGTCGGCCGTGAATAATTTATTTCAATGAAGATCCTCGGCGGCATTTTGGCGCTCTCAGAATTGCCTGATGCTCTGGACTTGCTCTTCAAATTCAAACCACTTATTCCTTCCAATAGGAAAAATTTCATTAATTACCTCCGCCAAGGAGGTTATGTTTTCGTCGTGTTTGTCTTTCTGTCTGTCTGCCTGCTTGTGTTTGTCTGTCTAACTGACTGTCTGTCTGTCACCAAGATAACTCAAAAAATGATGAACCGATTAGGACGAAATTTACATGGATTGTTAGGTATGTCAGGAGGAACAGATGATTAACTTTTGGTGAAGATATGTCCATCCATTTGCTTGTTTGTCTGCCTCATTTTTCTCAATGCCATAACTCAAAAAGTTATGGATGGATTTTTATGAAATTGACATGAGTTGTTGGGTATATAACAAAGAGTAAATGACCAAATTTAAGTAATGATCCGTTTGTTCGTTCGTTTGTCACTGTTTTTAGTTTTATGCATGTGAGCACAATAACTAAAAAAAAAATAATGAATGGATCTTTATGAAATTTTTGGGGTTGTTAGTAATGTTCAAAAATATATATGATCAAATTTTGGTGGAAATCGGTTCGTTCGTTTGTATCTTTCACTCATGTTTGTTACAACGTTTGTTAGCAATATAACTCAAAAAGTTATGAACACATCTTCAAAAAAAGTGCAAAAGCTGTTATTACTATCAAAAGGCACAAATGATTATATTTTGCAGTTTACACAAAGAAAATTATGATTTCAGAGCCAATTTGAATTTTTTACTACCGTTGCCTCGCTTGGCGGAGGTATGCGCTCTCAGAGTTCTCTATTTGCAACTATTACAATACGAGCTTAGTAATCGGGGCCTTATTCAATAGATGATAACTATAAGGATCATAGGTTAAGTAATAGGTGTACATATATTCCCACTATAGTCTATGAATTAGTTAATGCAGTCAACGCTCGAGTGTGCAATGAACCTACGGTTAAGCTTCACGAAAAGAAATACACATTGGCATTGGTTATTACCATAGATATCTGATTATTACTATTATCCTACTTCTACAGTGTTATTAAAGCATTAATCCTTACTCTAGTAGCAGCTAGCTCCAGGTAGGCGCATCTATGGATAGGGTACGGCTGGAGCCCACCCATGCGGATGGTCTCAATGGCGTCATCCATGTGCTGGCATCGCCCGAGGGTCTTGAGCTCTCGGTACTGAGGACACCGGAGGGGCTGGAACCGCTGCCCACACCCGACCGGATGAACGTAAAGGAATCCTGGAACGTAGTCAAGACCTATTAAAATACTAATCAGTACCAGAGAAAACTGTATAAATTCAACGAGAAGATCCTACACTACAAACATGTAGTTTTCCATTGACTGGATGTATTGGTAGATAAAAAAAGAGTTAAGCAAGCTAACAGTCGAAGAAAGCTTTACCAAAAGTTAATCTTCTGTTACTTCGAATATGCCGAACGGTTCCTGTAAATATATTTAACGATCGATCCATAACTCTTTCAATTATCTTAGTGACAGACCCCGTGAAAACATCATCTCCTTGACGGAAGTTATTATGAAATATCTAGTACTAGCCGATAGTCAGTGGAGGGCCACAAGGTACAGTGTCTGACCCAATCTTGATCAATGACATAAGTTTCCGTTACAAAGTTGCAATTCCCTTATCGTTTGTGAGCGACACAGAAATATTAACCGTAGGAAGGTCATTGCCAAATGTACGCTCTGTGCTGTTCGATTAGATTCATCCAGTATTTTTTGGTCGTAAACGGGTATAACACGACGTTCAACAAAACTAATTCTAACTATTATGATACGGAAAAATCTTCTTCCTCATTAAATCCGAATCGTACACGACACGTAATGTGGTAAAATCAAAAACAAGAAAATTCTAAGGGATTTGAGAGCATGATTGCAAGATAATGCCACTTTTGCGCACCAAGTAACCAGAGCTGTAACCTTAGACAAAAATGGAGGGATTTAGTGCTTCAAATTGACTCAGTACAAGAATCGGTCCTTAATGGAGGAGACCTCTCACTTCCACAAGAGGTTCAGGGACACATTTGATATCTACGGGAGTGTGCAAAGATCTGTATCATCCACAGGGAGTCGTAAAGGCTATTATCTACAAGAGGCTCGTGATGACCCTGATATTCATGGCTTATTGATGGAAAAAGTTGTAAAAACGCTGCAAATTAGCCCCAACCCACCCTGTGCGTTACTTTGAACAACGGCTAAAATTATGCAAACGTTAACATTCAAACTATTAAAACTATTGAAACGCTATCTTAGAACTCTTACCATGCTGCCACAGTGGAGTTAGAATAGGTACAGACTCTGTATGGACATTACCTTCAGCTTCAAGCACATCCCGATTTGCGACAGCGTATGACCCGCCATCGTAGGTCACCCTGTAAAATCTTCTCCCATCTTCTCCTGCCTGTTCAGGGGATGTCCTTGTCATCACAGAAGAAAATTTATCGGGCAGCAGAACCTCAGCCAAACCTGCCTTTATTAGCATGCTGGATGGGGGAATATGTAAGCCAAATAGGTCAATCCCACTCAAAGCAGCCCGGCTCGCCAGAATGACGAATACCAGTTCAATTACAAGATTGGCACCCACTCTGTTGGCGGCGGCAACACCATTTAGCATCCAGGGATTTCTGTGTTCCAGTTCATTCTTCATTAGCTGAAACTGTGCTTCCGTAAAGACATTGGCTACATTTTCGACTATGATTACATACTTTGACTCAACTTCGGGATGTTGTGGAACTGGTTGAATCTCCATAACGACGATTCCTCGGGTGTCGTCCTTGTTGGACCTCTGATGAATGTTGTTAACATTCAGCTGTGGTATGGAGTTCATTGCAGTTTTAACTTGTTTCAATTCGGTGGTTTCGCCATTACTGCCAAACGAGCTACTGTATAGTTGTGGACTAGCGATACAATTTCTGTGCTAGGTACCCGCATTTTACATTTTTGCTTGATCTTGGAAAAGACTGGTTACATTTATGACACTCCCAACTTTATCTTCAAGAAGAGCTGGGACACAATTCAGTGCTTGCTGATCACCAGTATTTGCGTGTTTCCAGATCTATCACTATGCCTGATGCAATGATATTTGTCAAGTTTTTCATCTGTTCACTTATATTTTTTCTACTGAGCACCTACTACTGAAGCCTCCGGTCCTCTTCCAACGGCATTTTTCTCTTGCGGATTGCCTCCAGCTTGCTCATCTGACTCTGAAAAATTTATATTAGGGTATGTATCGGCATTTTCTGCATAGATTCTGAGAATAGGCCATAATACACGTACCTTTCACATGAGGAAAGATGATTTTTTCTTTTTGTTAAAAATTCAGATTGGCTTCAGAATCAGTTTGCACTACTTTCGTCCTCACATTAACTATGCTTGAAGTAGTCACATGTCTGGTTCTTCCTGTCTGGTCAACAGGTCTGCCTTATTTGCTTGTTTTGATACCGGGTTGTAATTCCTTTAGGGTGTTACCCTAAATGCTTCTAGGAAGTTGCCAGGCGCTTATTTCCTTCTGTTGGATCAGCCTGAATGTCTCTCTTATTTTATCATTAGTTTGTTTGTCTTTGAATTTCTTGAATTCTCCTCCTTTGTCAGCTAGTCCTGCGCCTGGATCTCGTCCGAAGAATCACCAAGGCAAGGTAGGTAAAGTAACACTTTTTTGTACTAATGCTCGCTGTTTCTGTTCCTGGCGTTGGCAACGTCCCTCGCCTCACAAAAGCTGCCCCTCATCGACCTCTTGTTACCTTTATTTCCCTTGTCCCACCTCTCGTTCGAGACGTCAGTCTACCTCCTATAGTAAGAAGTATCCAGTCCACGTGCCGTAGAACTGCCGAATGTGTTTCTTGCGATGCAGAGCCTCAGTTGGGGACACTAGGCCAGTGAATCTTGACTTGGGATTCCTCTGCTCCACCGTCTTTTCGTGATGAACCTACACCTGGCAGTGACTGTAATTTTAACGTATGCACAAGTACACAAACTCTAATAAAAATTGATAGCAAATCATTTTACACGCTAGTGCCTTGATCAAAAATTCTTGTAGAGTTGTCCTATTTATGTATGTTTACACTCCGCGATATCGGATCTTGACTGATATAAAGGAGGTCTTCCGTTAGCAGTGCTATTACGATGCACATATTTCGTCTAGAGTTACTTCATTCAAGCACGTAGCAAGATTGCCTGGAAAGGTACAAATATATTTGGTTATAATATCTTCTACAGTTGTAATTTGATTCTTACTTCATTAACAAGAGGCTGCTACATACATATACCAAAAAAATGAAATACTAAAAAAAATAGCAATCAAAGTTTAGACCACTAAAAATTTGTATAATATGTACTTACTATCAATAATATCTATTCAGTATGTTACTATGACACATAATTACGGGTTACAACCCCCGCCCTCCCCTTTATTCCCTTCTGGGAGGGTCCCATAATCCCATGCCCCAGAATATGAATATTTGACGGTGTGATAGCTCCTGGTCTAGGGATCATTATTCAGCAATCGACAAAAGTGAAAATTTGACTCCCACCCACCCTCATCTACTCCCGCAACCATCTTGGAGAGTCCCTGCGGCAACAGGGGTCGAAATATATCTGGTTGTGGGATAGACTCCTCCGTCAATATCACTTTTCATAAATAAATAGAGAAAACGAAATTTTAACCCCACCCGCCCCCTCTACCACCCCTTTGGAGGGGTACCTTTGCTCCCAGGGTAAAAATATTTCATTTTGTGATAGACCTGATCCCTAGGAATCACTTATCTAAAAATGAAAAAGTGAAATTTTCACTCCATCCGCTCCCCTTTATCCCCCCGTTGGGGGGGGGGGGGGTCCCGTGACCCCAGGGTTAAGATATTTGGTGGTGTGATGGACCCCTCCCTAGGGATCACTTTTCAACAAAAAAAAAACAAAGAAGTGAAATTTTGACCCCTCACACCTCCAGCGCTCCTCTCAAAGGTCTCACGTTCCCCTACAAGGTTTACGGACTTCAAGAGCCTTGTCATCCATGTGACAAAGCTCTTAGAGTACTCACCACCATTTATACGTTTCAGCTCTGGATTTATCTACATAGATCGCAGTAGTTTCGCGGACCTCTAGGGAATAACTAGAAGTTACATTGTACCAGCTCAAGAATTAATGAAAGGCGAATGGTCAATGACTTGCAGCTGGTTTTTCTCCACAAAGTGGCAAGTCTTATCATATGAACTTACTGGGATAAATTTTCATAAAGAGCCGAACCTTGCAGGAGTGATGACTTAAGAGCTTAACAGTACGCCTGCTTGTGAGTACTCTGATCTTTTTTTTTTTTTTTGTCAATTGGATGACACGCTACAGACTTGTGTAAGTATCAAAGGATCAATAAATCTTTATCTCAGTAAATTTTGTTCAGGAATGATGGATGCTCACTAAGTTTTGTTAACAGAAATTGTGCATGCGTGAATGGATCAACACTTCATCGACGCACAGAAGTTGCTATAGAAAAAGTATCTCCTACCATAAATTTATGTACTTGAGTGCTCTGGTGTTGAGGGTTCTGCTCTGAACAATATCTATTATTCTTCTTCGTCTATCTATAATCAATTACCAAACAACAATTCATGAGATAAGTGAAAAAAAAAATTATGTTAGGTGAATATTAGCGAAGCTGGGCGGGCCATTACACCATTGCGTCGCTGCCAGATGCGGCAATCTTTACTAGTTATTCTAATTTATGTGAAACATCTATATTATACTGAACAGTGATACTCTTAAATGAATACTGTTGTAGTTAAATGAAAAGTGTCATTTTCAAAATACTTTGTTCAAATATTTAGAGAACATCGAAAACAACTAGCTTAACGATTGTTCATTTACAACGGAATATGAAGTGGAACTGATATAGATATTTTGTAGCTTATTAGCAATATCACTACTGCGTAAAATATAAATGGTTCACGTAAATTACAGTAATTTATGAAAATTACGGCATCCGACAGTGACGCAAGAAAGCGCTCAGATCTAAAACTTAATGTCCTTTCTGCTGCAAAAAGGAAGATAGGTAGAGCATTTAAACTGGCAGGAAATCCGGTCCCATGCAGCAATTGTTATGGGAGAGCTTCAGACGAGTATTTACGTCCGGTCCCACGCAGCAACAGTTATGGGAGAGCTTCAGACGAGTATTTACGTCCGGTCCCACGCAGCAACAGTT
>LQNS02277812.1:4394745-4406631 GCA_001587735.2 Parhyale hawaiensis
GACGAGTATTTACGTACGGTCCCACGCAGCAACAGTTATGGGAGAGCTTCAGACGAGTATTTACGTACGGTCCCACGCAGCAACAGTTATGGGAGAGCTTCAGACGAGTATTTACGTCCGGTCTCACGCAGCAACAGTTATGGGAGAGCTTCAGACGAGTATTTACGTCCGGTCCCACGCAGCAACAGTTATGGGAGAGCTTCAGACGAGTATTTACGTACGGTCCCACGCAGCAACAGTTATGGGAGAGCTTCAGACGAGTATTTACGTCCGGTCCCACGCAGCAACAGTTATGGGAGAGCTTCAGACGAGTATTTAAAATTGTACAAAACACGAGCAGATACTTTGTTTTCTATTATTATTTCATTTTCTTACTTCTCAGACGACTGAGCATTCATTACAGCAGCCATTGGTTTCCACACTAATCGTCTATGTATTCCACTGATAGGATCACATAGAATTCATGGTCAGTAGCAGATAATATTAGTAACGCAATGCCTAAATTAAACTCCACTGGTATGACAGTTATCAAGCTAATCAATCGTCTATGTGTATATGTACGAAGGTCATTTCGTGATTTCTATGCTTCTCAAAGGGGAGTTCGAGTTATAAAAAGAAATGCATTAAAACTTACAGTACCCTAAAAATACAAGGATTGGAACACGTTGAAAATACGCTGTACCGACGCGTCTACGAGATCGTATCTGGACAAGGTGCGAAAGTCCACAAACACAGCCCAGTCAGGGTCCTCAGCGGGGCGAAACTGAACCATTCATGTCTCCGGCAAACACCATCAGTGATTCTGCGTCAATGCTCTGCATCAATACAGGACGCTTTAAAAATACACTGAAGTTTTGCAAATGATTCGTTTATAATCTCCCATTCATGTAGCTACAGTATCTTTATAATATTTTACAATGCGTATTTATACTGTTAGTCCCACGCTCAGCAGAAACTGTAAAATTGCCAAATTACTATAGCTAACTGTGGGCTAATATATACACAATGTGTATTTATAGGTATTTCGCCCATAGTTTGAATGAAACTTCGAAAATTGCGAGATTGTCAAATTGGTGTTTCCAATGCAGGTAAATGATATTTTACAACGCATTTTTATCTCATTTTCCTACGCTCTGCGGGAAACTTAAATACATCGCCAATTTTGCAAAAATCGCCACCAAACGTAATAGAGTAGCCAAAATTGCTAAAAAAAATCTCAAAAATTGCTGAAAAAAATGCCAAAATTGCTAAAAAAAATGCCAAAATTGCTAAAAAATGTAAAATTGCTAAAAAATGCCAAAATTGGTAAAAAAAAATACCAATGCTGGCAAAATTTCGAGGTGAGTTTTGGGGGCCTGATGCTGTACTATTAGTTATTCTTATACTGTAATTTTAATAGGTGCGGGTAACTCTGTTTTCTTTTAATTCTATTTCGACACTAACGCAGATATTATGTAATCAGCACGCATAGGAACACCGCCGCCATGATATTCACATTGAGTGATTCGAAGAGGCGCAGAAAAAAAGTTGATGCCATATCAAAGAATTAACGCTCTTCTATTAATTCAAGGCACGTGCGATGGGGCACGAAAATTAAGCCGAACTTGTCCGAAACGTTATGCAATAATTCATTAATTTTTGTGCTCTGTTACTTAAATCTATGTTGCAAGTGTTAGAAGCAACCGAATACGTTGCGACCATTGAGAACTCCATTTTAAGGAGGAAGATTGAGTTTCTGGCAGTCTCAAGGATAATCAATAAAGGGTCAATAGCTGAAACTTAATTTTATAGATCGAAGTTATCCCTTTACGGGACAAGTGATCGTGTAAGGTCCCTTCCTTAATGTTATTTCTACGAGGTGGTGTTTCAACCGCCCTTTGGAGGGTTAGCGTTTTATTGGGCGGCTGAAAAGTGTGTTGGTAGGAATAATATCGAGGGCATAGAGCCAGAAGTGGCTATGTCCGTTTTTAGCGAAATCGGGTTCCCCTCACCAAAAGGGTGCCCGTGAGGCATATTTGTAGTGTCACGGGTGTCTATGCCATATCTCTTCATTAGGTAGAGATTTGGCATGAAAATATATGGCAAAGACACCCGTGACACGAAAAATATGCCTCACGGGCACCCACTTTGTGAATGGAACCAGATTTCGCCAAAAATGGACATAGCCACTTCTGGCTCTAAGCCCTCGATATTATGGTACTGACCGTCCACGGCCATACGCCCGGTAAAGGGTTAAGGCACATACCTAATATTTCGGATCAAACAAGCCTCGAAGGTTTAACTTTGGCGCCCAACCGAACACACCCTCAGCACAATACATCAAATTTCGCTACTTTACCAGTTCGCCATTATTTATCCATGGCTCTGTCGTTTTGCTACAAGGCTTTACGTTCCTGTCATATTCCTAAGGGGAAAAAAACCCTGGCCAAGGGCGCGTTCGTGGGACCGCGAATGTAAGCACTGCAGGTTTAGCTTTTCCTAAAGTACGTACACGTGCGCTGGCTCCAACCCGTTGGCACTACCGTCATTCACGACCCCTTTGCGTTCACCTAAGCTTTCCTGCCCGCGCCACCACCAAAATTAACACTACCTAGGCTAACCTAACCAACCCTCACCTAACTTAACCTCCTTACCTAACTTTTTAACCTAACCTTAAATAACCTAACCCAACTTAACCCAACCTAATCTTTCTAACCTTACCTCACCTTACCGAAAGTAACCTAACCTAACCTAACGTAACCTAACTTAATCAGCCATACAGCGAGCAGCGCGGCGCGCCAACTTGAATGCCGCTCACTCGCACACGATCTGCGTACACAAATTGGTCGTGACCGACGATAGTGCGACCCGGCGAGTTGAGCTTCAAGCATTGACCCTTAATCGCTTAGCCCTAGGACTTCCACAAAATCAATCTTGCTCCGTAAAATGGATTTTTCAGGCGTCGCAGCGTAATCGGCTTGCTGCTACACACGTGACACGATTCAGAGTTGCAGAGCATCTGACTCAAGTTCCGGACAAGTTAAGCCTCGAAAGCTAAATTTCAACGGCCAATCAAAATGCCTCTAATGCAGTTAATGTTCTGCACTCGCCACCACAACAGAACTGAAGCAACTGCAGCAGGAGGGGCGACCATAACGGACACGTGACGTCCTTATCTGCGACTCTTATCAGCTGCAACCTTATCACCTGTTGACCCTTGTCACCTCCAGTTAATTTAGTAACGAGTTACCTAAACTCTACTCCACTGATAGGAACATATAGAATAAATGGTCACTAGCAGTTAATAATATTAGTAACGAAATGCCTAAATTAAGCTCCACTGGTATGAAAGTTATCAAGTTCATGGTCATTACCAGTTAATTTAATTAATAATGAGTAACCTGAATCTGTTCCATTGATAGGAAAGTGTACACAGAATTCAGAGTAACTACCAGTTAATATTTGTTATGAATTAGCTAAATTAAGCTCCACTGGTATGAAAGTTACGAAATCCTTGGTCAATACCAGCAAGTTTTAGCAACGAGTGACCAACATTCTTCTTCACAGTTATGGATGTCATGAATTAAAAAAATTTCTAAAGTTTTATTTGAACAGAAAATCGGACAGACCGGCCGTCAGCGGTTACGTGCACTGCGGACATAATTCGCTGCTGGTTCCCGTGCACGTCGCTGCACGAGAATATTTGGGTTGACTTGGACGGCGCTGGTGCGACTAAAAGAAGGTACGGAACTTCTTTTAAACATTGTGAAAGAAGCCCGTACGAACCTACTATAGATAGGTCCATACGATAGTCAAATGAACGAATTTCTTTTGCTAATCGTTCGAAATGAATGCTCTGTTGAGCCTTCGTAAAAACAGCTTTGCGTATACAAAAGCAGGTCGTTAAAAAATGTTAGCTGGCAACTCCGTTAGCTTAGCAAGTGTCGCTAGCGGAGTTAGGAATATCTCAGTGTGGACGAGAACGCCTTGTGGCGTAAGACCATTATCCGCGGTGGGAGCAAATATCATCGCCGTCATATTTGATGACGGCGATTCTAGTTTTTTTAGCGTGGGTCAAATCTAGGTAAACCCACTAGACTCTCTGTAAAAAGTGATTCATATAAAGTTATTATTAGGATTACCTTTCCAGTAATTGATGCAATGCCCTGTCAAGAAAATAAATATATACTTAATCTTTAACGCAAACATTATCACCTCTCTCACTTCGTTCGTGGGTGATAATTGTTACTCAGCGAGCTGTACCATGCAATGCCTCCTTAAGGACATGGCTGGGTCTCTGCTTCGAAAATGATCCCATCAGGTACAGTCCCTGGACGAACTATAGTCTGACCATTTTATCAAGGCAGTTCAATCTTGGCCAAGTTCTTCTTCAGCGTTACCCGTTCTATGGGTATTTCTGAGAATTTATTCGTCCCATATCTTAGCCCCGCCCACTACTTGTATATAAAGAAATCGCAGAAATACCCACAGAATTCGCACCGCAATAGAGGAATTTAACCACGACAGAACCGCCTTGATAAAATGGTCAGACTATAATAGACGCAGCCCGACATTTATAGCGCCTTCTTCGCATATTTCGTGCGAATTTGCCTAGAAAACTTTATTTCAACACTTACAGGCTACAAATTACGACAGTTTAAGTTTACTTCTCACATAAACCCGAAATGTCGAGAGTAGGTTCTAAGAATACCTGTCTGCTTCCAATGACCATGATTTGTCCAGATACTGTTCCTATCGCACCAACTTAGCGACTTACCGAATCAGGCCTTGACTGTACATTTACCTCGTGTCGCATTAGACAAAGTAACACGTTCGGACGCAGAACTGAAAAACACGTCATTTGGCTGTCACGTGCACTTGCCTTTACTGACCTCGGCTATAAACCTTGAACCGCCCCAGATGACGTCACAAGATTGCGTCACGCTATGACCAGCATTGCGATAAACAAGATCACGCTCTGCTCTCCGTGAGAGCCCACACCTATGTACATATATCAGTGCCACGCTGCTGAGATAGCACTACGCAGTAACGGAGTCAACAACACTGATAGTGATACAGTGTTTTCTTGCTTGTGCTTCGTATCCCTGCTACGCCGTGTTGCTCTGAGAAATTCAGTTTTGTATTTTAGATCCATTTCAGTTCACGAAGTTTGGAGATATATCGATAAGCATTTTTCTGATGTGAATAGTATCAGTCTTCATACTTAACTTCGTCAGCATCTCCTGCTTGACACCTGTGTTGTTCGTCCGTGCTGCACCACCTTGCTATTGCTGACTTTATAGCATTGTAAGACTTACTGTATTAAAACTTACACCATCCCTTCATTCCGAGAAAAACACAATGGGTTATGTGAACCCCACAATTGTAAATGTCAAATTTTATGCACACTCTTCTGTGCGCCCGGCCAATGAGAGAGCTCGTTGCATGCTACTTGGGCTCTCATACACTATTGGACGCTTGAGCTTCGTAAGTGAAGTTACAAGTACTAACTGTGAGATACGATACGGGTCGAATAACCCTTTGGATCACCAAGATTAAAAATATTCCAATATTTTCAATATTCAATATTTATTTCACAGTACATCAAATCTATATGGTTTATTATTTGCCTTTACCTATGTAATTAAGTGTCTGGGTAGTTCCAGTTTGGAATAATAAATTATAAACAATTGGCGGGAAAGTCTTTGTGGTATACTGCAGTGCAACGAGCCGCCACTAACGGTCTCATACTTCTTACCATCCCCGAACCACCGCTTTTTCTCTTTCTTCTAGTCTTCAGGCGGCAGCTGTTCGAATGAAAATTCAATATTCTTCTTGTAAGAATAAAATATACACCGTCGTGTGTTAATATTATTAGTATGCGAATAGGTTTATGATGTTATATTTAAACAATAACAGCAAGCCTAATATAAATATAAATGATTTAAAATCACTCTCTTATAAATCAGCAAAAAATATTGCATCGACCCACTAGTAAGGATTATTAAAGTATTATTTAATTGATAGTATCATTGTTATTAGGTTTCATTATTATACTTATTGTCATCATCATTGGCAGTATGATTACCCCAATTATTTTATGTAAGCGCAAAGCAATCGAACGCCCCAACACGAGTGTTTGTTTACACAAGCGTCGATTTCTTTATCTGCAGGAAATGCCTTCGCTGCCTTATCGGGTGTTGCCACAGTTCATTTACTACAGATAGTTATGTCAGACAATGGAGCCTGCAGCAGCACCTGCAGTTGAAACATAGTGACGTCACACAAAATTGTATCAGCCAATAGCGTCACTCCGTTTGCAGCGGGGCATCCTGGGTAATCCCGAGACCGAGGCATCTTGGGTAATTTCCAATATGGCGTCGTGTGTGCGAGAGGTTAAATGTGAGTCGTGATTGTTTATTACATAAACGTTGGTAAAATTGTTCAGTTGCAGTTTATTGTGCTTTTCATGTGTGTATAACATTCTACTTTATAACTTGATATAATGCAAAGTTTCCTTTGTGAAAGAATTCGTCTAATTCTGTCTTTTTAAACCCATGCGAATCATTCTATTTCGCGTAAGGCATTCGCTTCAA
The DNA here is from genome assembly GCA_001587735.2 of Parhyale hawaiensis. NCBI lineage: Eukaryota > Metazoa > Arthropoda > Malacostraca > Amphipoda > Hyalidae > Parhyale > Parhyale hawaiensis. Next base: position 4,401,321 of record LQNS02277812.1, read on the forward strand.
CTTAGGCAAACATTTTCGGATCATTTCTTCAGTTGTTTTTACGGCGCTGGCCTTCACTTATGTAATTAAGTGTATGGGTAGTTCCAATTTGGAGTAATAAATGATAAACAATTGGCGGGAAAGTGTTTCAGCTATACTGCAGCACAACGAGCCGCCGCTCGCGGCCTTAATTGTTTACACCAGCATAGTGACGTGGCAGTCGCCCAGTGGCTGAAATTGATGCTAATCATGGCGGTCGCTGATGGGCTGAGATGGCGTCACGGCGGTCGCTGATTGGCTGAGATTGGCGAAATTAAGGGTGTTCGCTTAGAGCTGACATAATTATCTGTAGTAAATGAACTGTGGGTGATGCGTCATGGGAGAGGAGCACAGAGCAGTTGGGGTGCGAGGTGTTCGGATGATAGGAGATTTTCTGGAAAGTTCGAGTAGCACGAACTGTTTACCACGGCTGTTCGTGAATATCTCATTGCAAATAGGATCTAGTTTTGTATTAATTTAAATCAATTTGCGCCAGGCTGTGCTGCCTCGCTACAAAGGCTTTACCCTTAGGAATACAATAGGAGAGCAAAGGCTTGAAGCAAACTAATATAGGCTGGCGTGATAAAGGGTAATGGAAATAATAATGTACATAGATAAAACATGTGAACAAAAGCGTATCGCAGTAATGGATCCTCAGCATTATTGAATTTCATATTTAATGAGATTGAAACACATAATGTATAGATACAAATGTATCTATGACTATTTCGTGTCTAGTGTTATATGATTTTACTCCTATTGACCTGAAAATCCATGATGTTTCGAAACTTAGAGAGTGAGGGATATTAGTATTTCTGAAATTTTGTTTATATATCATTTATTTAGCAAATTTAGTTCTGTAAATTTACTTCAAACTATTTTTTTAGGAAATTGCCTGCATCATATTTTAGGTGCTGTCAGATAAGGCTTAAAAATCGAAACAATATAATAAACACCGTGGCGTGTTTATATGTTCATATATTTATCTTTTAATGTATTTAATATTTGTTTACATGTATATTTATATATTTCACGCTCTTAACGGAACAGATAGGTGAACAAGAGGTCAGGTTAAAGGTCTTGTAATTGAGCTGCTCCCTGATGGAGATCAAGCGAAAATTAAACCAAGTTGCAGAAGGAAATGAAAGTTTGAATAATCATCTTTATTACTGAATGCACTTCTTGCTCTTGCAACGTCTTAATCCAAATAATGAAGATATTCACAACTTCTCGTAGCTCTGCCATGGAGTTCGATTTTATTTCTTTCTCTACAAATGAAAACTGCAAGCGCTCTCAGTTCAAGAGGTACAAGTTGAATAGATGATCTGCGAAACACGGGAGAAGCGTTTCTTCATTATGAAGTCGATCCAGTGATTATTTTTTTCCAGCTTGCTTTCTTCTTTTGACGAAGCAGATTTTGCTTGAGTGCAAGAATATCCATGTTCTAGTGATGCGTATACATGATGCGTAGAGAGGAATTCAGTTAAATTCAGTAATACTTCACTGCTAGCTAATTTGATCTAATTTTTTCACGTGTCACCTAAGGAAAGGAAGGAGTGTTTTGGCCAAACGAATTGAAACAAGGATCACTCATATCTACTGACAATAAGAGTTGGTCGTTGCACCGTGTACTTCAGAAGCATATTAGAGGAAAAGTAGAATCAATGAAGGGTCATCACACATTAATCGCTGTCCTTTTGACAGCGCGAGCATTCTAGTTACGTTATAATTACGAAGTAGGCAATTTCGTAACAATATGTATAATTGTTATTTTTAACCCATTAATTTAGGCATGCGCATCTTGACTACCCTTTCGGGAACGGATATTTCTGCCATTCGCAGTTAATGAGTTAATAATTGAAAAGTACTATACCTACATGTAATTACATACATTCATTTCACACAGATAGCTATGTCTGGTTATGATCAGTTTGGGATCACTTGCATGTTTATTGCACTGGAAGTCCATAACATGCTTAGATGCCTTCCATCTTATATATGCCATCGTTTTAATCAGTAAAGGTGTCACAGTATAGTTTTGGTTGAACGCATATCTTTATATTATTTGGTGGAAGTCATAATTACTATGTCAGGAAACATTTTGCAGACAGAAGAGATTAGATTAGATAGCTGCCAGTAGTCGTACCCACAGACCCATTCCCAAAGAGCAGGGAATGGGTCTGTTTGTCCGTCTATTCCTAGCTATCTAGTCTATATTATCCTACAATATTCTCCTAAAATGGTAGTTACACTTCCACCATGTATGCAGCCCCTATATCCAATGTATTATATACATAATATATTTATGTGCGTTCTGACCAGAATATCCCATGACCCACATTATAGCATCGACTTTCAGTACATTGAAAATTTTTCTTTTTTGTAGATTTTATGACTGATTAGCAATTTTTATATCAACATTCTAATTAATTTATTTCGTTAGCTCACTCTCAGAAGCGCTGCCGAAGTTACATTCTTGCTAACACTCTTTAATTAATAAAAGTTTCGTTATCTATAACTTCAATTAATAACTGGGCTAGACGAACACTAATTAACTCGCCCTAACTTCCTTCCATAGATCAGAATGGCCCCACGGTGCTCTCTTTGTAAGGTTCTCCCAGCAAAAATTTAAATTACATTCAAGATATGAGTAGGAGTAAGTTCCAGAAATAGAAAAGGTAGACTAAAATATTACAAAAGAATAAATGACAAAGCTGGCATGTAGGTTGGGTTTTAAGCATTTGTGAAAGCGATACGAAACCAGATCGTTTTGTCGCTTAGGAAGTTGCGAATTTTTCTTACGATTATAGTCACTGATAACGAATTAAGCGATATGCAATCTTCTATCAGCAATGATAAACTAATACTCTGCCAGCACGCGACAACCTACACTTTAACATTACCGTTCCAACACCAGTAAGAACAAAGTGAAAATTATTCCGCTCGTCCATCACTACACAAACTTTGACGCAAGTCCCAATTGTAACGTGTTATTGTAAGGTCAACGGAAATAAAAATATGTTCTGGCCTGCTGTCAGTGACTACCATTGTGATTCTTTCCTAGTTTATATCTAGGGCAGATTAAGTTTATATCTATGACAGCCTAAGTTTATATCTATGACAGCATAAGTTTATATCTATGACAGATTAAGTTTATATCTATGACAGCATAAGTTTATATCTATGACAGCATAAGTTTATATCTATGACAGATTAAGTTTATATCTATGACAGCCTAAGTTTATATCTATGACAGCCTAAGTTTATATCTATGGCAGCTTAAGTTTATATCTATGACAGCTTAAGTTTATATCTATGGCAGCTTAAGTTTATATCTATGACAGCTTAAGTTTATATCTATGACAGTTTAAGTTTATATCTATGACAGCTTAAGTTTATATCTATGACAGCTTAAGTTTATATCTATGACAGCCTAAGTTTATATCTATGACAGCTTAAGTTTATATCTATGACAGCTTAAGTTTATATCTATGACAGTTTAAGTTTATATCTATGACAGCTTAAGTTTATATCTATGCCAGTTTAAGTTTATATCTATGCCAGTTTAAGTTTATATCTATGACAGCTTAAGTTTATATCTATGCCAGTTCAAGTTTATATCTATGACAGTTTAAGTTTATATCTATGACAGTTTAAGTTTATGTCTATGATAGTTTAAGTGCACTGTGGAGATAATTCGCTTCTGGCTCTTTCTTTGGTCGCAAACTGCGGCACCACAGAAGACACCCAGCAGAGTGACTCCACACACGTGGGGTGACGTGAACAACGTCAGCTGGACTTCTTCCGAAGACTCTCAAGAAGATGCCAGTTTAAGTTTATGTCTATGGCATTTTAAGTTTAGTACTGTCTGTTGATGATTATTGGTAGAAGAAAACAAGTAAAGTGTATATTCTGCTTGAAAAACCCGTAAACTTCATTTATTCCTTTGCTTTATCGATTGAACTATACCGCTACAGCTTCTCAACTATTCCTCGGGAATTACAGTAAATACAACTTTGTGCTTGAGGAATAGAATAGATAGCTGGTATTAGACGGACCAACAGACCCATTCTCACAGAGCCGCCGAAACTTACGCCCCGGCCCGCTATGAGCTATTGCCATTAGTTCAGAATCATGGAGACTTCTCGGGGAGAAAACAAGAAGATAAAGTAATGAAGTCGGGCGAGGAGGTGATCGCGCAAGCACAATTGATTGCTGCAGATCGTGGGAGCTTGGAAAATTTAAGTTAGTAGTGGCATGAAATATGGATTACGGCGGCTTAGAACTTTGGCCGTTAGGAGTTGGTCTCTCCTGGAGGAGGAGTTCGTAGCTTTGGAGGATGATGCTCCCAATATTTATCGAGACTGTTTGTCGTGCTTGCACACACGCATCCTGTGATATACATTTGTATTTTTTAGCAATACAATACCCATAAAACTTTCAAAGTTGCCAATATAGCACTGCAATATGCAGCCAGTCAGCCAAACTGCAGGATTTTCTGAAATTTTGGCGTCAATGATAAGGCTTTAGCCGCCTCCAGGAATGCGCACGTATGCAAAAGTTGCATTGCCACGCAATGCTGTATCCGTTTGCGTTGCAGCGCACAAGGCTTCGGCTTGGACATTGCTCTGCTCGAAGGTATGAGTTGTTTATTGCAGTGTGCGTTATAAGAAGCAGCAATGGACAACCTTTGAGAATACCTCCACTTCTGTGTTAGTTTAAAGTAGCAATGCCGCATAGGTTTAGCGTGACATTCAAGTGCCATAAGAAGAAGTCACGGCGACATGACGGCCGAAGCAAAAAGTTGAGGGACTGAGCAATTTTTGCGATAGTGCACACACGCTCTTCCGCTGCCACCTGACCAGTAAACCTGTTTTCCAGGCTGGTGGGTCATTAGCCCCAGTCACCCAGTAGCTTGAGGTTGGTTGGACCCGTTGGAAACATGGAGCTTTGGATACAATGGATAGTCTTGCACTCTTGCGCAGGGCTGCCACTCCTTGGGATTTTTCCCAAGATCTTGGGATCTCAGGCCTCAGCTTGGGATCTTGGGAAATGCACTTAAAATCTTGGGATTTTCGTCTAATACATTAAATACCTAAAAATGCTATAAATTTCGCTCATTGCCAGTTCTGACAACAAAGAATCTTGAGGAATTTTTTCTCCACAAATTGTAGCTTCCATAACAAACGTAAAATGCGCACAATTTGTGTGAAACTCGTTCAATTCTTGTGTGCTCTCAGGTGCCGGGTCTTCTGTTATCGCTGTCAATGATAGTCCTCCGGCCTGCACTCTT
>LQNS02277812.1:4431670-4447140 GCA_001587735.2 Parhyale hawaiensis
CTCACCTGCCCCATTACACTTTGCGTTTATGTATCCTCACCTGCCCCATTACACTTTGCGTTTATGTTTCCTCACCTGCCCTATTGCACTTTGCGTTTATATTTCCTCACCTGCCCCATTACACTTTGCGTTTATGTTTCCTCACCTGCCCTACTACACTTTGCGTTTATGTTTCCTCACCTGCCCCATTACACTTTGCGTTTATGTTTCCTCACCTGCCCTATTACACTTTGCGTTTATGTTTCCTCACCTGCCCCATTACACTTTGCGTTTATGTATCCTCACCTGCCCTATTACACTTTGCGTTTATGTTTCCTCACCTGCCCTATTACACTTTGCGTTTATGTTTCCTCACCTGCCCTATTACACTTTGCGTTTATGTTTCCTCACCTGCCCTATTACACTTTGCGTTTATGTTTCCTCACCTGCCCTATTACACTTTGCGTTTATGTATCCTCACCTACCCCATATTTGCAGGGAGCTTCACGGACAGTTCCAAGCAGCATTTACCACTGCCATCGCCACACTACCAGCCGCTGCTCAGCGTCGGCAAATGTCTCCATGTCGACGACGCAAAATATGCTTTCGACTTCCAGCTCCTGACACCTTTCGCCCTGTATAATAACCGCAACGACCAGCTGGACTCCGTTACGGTACGTGCATAAGTCCGTTAAGTTATTATTGCCTTATTCACTGAGCTCTCAACCCTTAGAAAAAAAAAAATTAAACACACGTACTGTATTTTTATTTGGATGCTGTGTCCTTCATATTCAGGACGCATCATCCTGAGGTTTTCTGTCTTAAGGCAGACGTGGGGAGAAATTTTACTGTTGAACTGCGGAAATGATAATTCACTTGATGAAAGCCGTCATATTATGAGATATAAATACATTAATGTAGGTATTTCAAATTTACATGTTCTACTGTAGGTCATGCTGTACTGTTCCGCCATACCTATTGGATTATATTGTGTGTAATAGTATTTGGTCAATCAGGTGAAATAGTGTTAAGCCATGTAGATCTATCCTCGGGAAGCAATAATCGCATTTCCCATTTACCAAACTTCAATTGAACGAGCTATAATATTAGCAGAAACACAATTATATTTTATTTTACTTCTTGTCCGAAGGTGATCGTTAGGTAGCACTATTGAGGAGCCACTTCTCGTTTGGTGTGTGATGGCACTGAGCCATGTAGATTAAGTTGTGAATTCATAGCTGTAATATTGCTAAGAAATGAATGTAAATGAAATTTTTCAATGTAAGCTCTAATATAATAATCCAAGAACACCTCGCGCCTGTGGAGAAATAAGTGTTAAATAAAAAAATTAATTAACACTTGTACGCCGGAAGGAAAGTTAATTGTTTCTTTGGTCCTTTAATGTTTTCCTTACAAATCTGGTTAAAAAGTTTTCTATATCGGCTTTCAATCGCTCGCATCTGAGCCAATTTTTGTTGCGACTGTTTGAAATTTTAGAGGATAGCAGATCATTAGTAGAAAACGAAAATAAATCGAAAACATTGCGGTATTCTCTCATGTAAATCCATCTTTGGGATGCCATATTACTCTTGATAAAACTCACTTGATTTATTGTATTCTGAAGACGATAAACTTGGCTCTAAAAGTGCTTCTGACTCATACGGGCATTTGCCGGTTGAATTCGCCTGCTCTTTTACAAGCCTTTTAACCAACGTTCTTTAGAAACTCTATCCTTCAGAGAGCTAAAAAAGTTCCTGGATGCTCTGGTACATATTTTTGCGTAACTATAATGATTGTAGGACATGTAGGACACTCTAGAGGCCCAAACGAAATGATAGAGAAATAATGCAAAATAGCTACTGATAAACGTACTATGTTTTTGTGACGTCACAAGGCCATTTTCCATGATGCACTGTAGCTTGACTCCGCCCCGTGGGTTAACCTAGCTGTTAGTCTCATAATGCTAGGGGCCAACTGGCCTCTGAAGAGTAAGTACGGCTGCAGTCAATCACAGACCGATAAGAACTCTGGCGGGATGGATGCAGCTAAAAAACGCAAACAGATGGCCAATCGAACAAATGGACGCACAGATCATTACACCAATGTGGTCATGTGCCCTATACTAGCGTTCTTAATTATCACTCTAAATTTCATAAATATTCGTCTATAAATTTTTTGAGTTATGTTGGTGACAGATATTCACAGAGAAACACATTGTGTACTCAACAAAAACATAACCTACTTGGCAAAGGTAAATATCACTTGAGTTTCACATGCGTCGCTTATATTTATTTGTATTCGTAGTGACTTCCAGGGATATTCATTGTGAAGTTATATTGTGTGGAGCGTGACTGCGATGCTATGGTGACCTTACGCAATTCCAAGCATTCCAGGAACTTCGTATATCTGGATGTGGTGCGTTTTGTTTAATACTATTCTTCTGTTCCGGCCTCAAAGTCTTTGGGAGGATTACACGTGCTGCTATTGACGCACACTCTTTCACTTAGGAGAGCGTTAGATGCCAAATTCGTCAGTTCAGTCGGTGCTTCGTGCCCTGGTCTGTTGGGGTTTGTAATTCATTGCCGGCATCGGCTTGCAGGGGTTAAAGTCAGCTGTTAACTGCGGCTTTTTGCTTGATTTGCTTTAGCAGCGTTTGGGTCTTCCCGGTGTTGCAAAATGCTTCAATGGGCTGACTCCCTGTCAGCGGCGGCCTGGGCGTGAAGTTTTACTAATATTATTATTGCATCTGTGAAGCTTAACACCAGTACTTCTGATATGCGAATTTTTTTGTGGTACTACGAGGCACAACCTACAGTGTATAACGAGGCTCGTTCAATAATAACAAAGAACTGCCTATTTTCCTCAAATACGAAGGTCCTCCTCTAGCCTCACAGGATACACAGATTTCACGCAGTCCTAGAATAAAACTCCTCATTGCCACAACTGCAGCTACTACTAAGTTTACCACTACAAAACTGAAAGCATATTCTTTTTCTACCCAGGTTCTCTGGACAGAGCCTTCCAAACCTCCCGAAAAACATAACATCTTCGGCAACGTCACCTTCTCCCTGGCCTGGAAGCACGTCTTGGAATTCTTCGGGCCGAACCTCTACATCTTGGGGCAAGAACGTCGAGAGTACAACTGGAAAACCAGTATTTTAGTATCGAATTTTAAACACTCGTCCCTTGAGACAGTTAACTTAGGTACTTACGGGTCACCACTCATCGAAAAATCCGACGGGCAGATGCTTCACGCTTCCGAAATTAGGATACAAGACCGAACTGTGGCACACAACCTCCAGATTGCTTTGGAGTGCTATGAGCTGGCCGGCCATGAGTTCTATATCATGAGCGAGGTCTATGCCAATAACCACGGCAAGCCCGGCGCCAAGAGCTGCTTTAAATACTTTGAAAAATGCCCTTTCAAATGGTCGGAAGCAACAACGAAGGAATATTTGAAGGAGAATTGTCCCGATATACAAAACCCTTTATTTAAATTACGCCACAGTTACAGTAGATAATCGTGCATCTTCGTCCAAGTCGTGCATCTATGTCCATGACATTATCACGGACTTAACAGAGGTGGTACCGTAACTGCTGTGAAATTTCCTGATCTAGACTAAAATCAAATTTTGTATATCTCACTAAGGTAACTATAAAATAGGGAAACGATAAAGGCAGTTTATATTTTGTACAGTGCGCAGAGCCAGTTGTTATCTCCGCCAAGGAGGTTATGTTTTTGTCGTGTTTGTGTGTCTGTCTGTCTGTCACCAAGATTACTCAAAATGTATTGAACGGATCTCTACGAAATTTACAGAGATTGTTAGACATGTTAACAGTAACAGATGATTACCTTTTGGTGAAAATCCGTTCATCTGTCTGTGTGTTTGTGTGTCTGCCAGCCTTTGTTTCTTACGGCCATAACTCAAAATGTAATATATGTATTTTCATGAAATTTATATGAGTTGTTATGTATAACACGAAGAGTAAATGATCAAATTCGTTTGTCACTGTTTTTAATTTTATGCTTGTTAGCACAATAACTTGAAAAATTATGAATGGATCTTTATGAAATTTACAGGAGTTGTTGGTAATATAGAGATATAAATGATCAATTTCGGTGATGATCGGCTGATCTGTTTGAGTGTTTGACTTATGGTCGTCATAATGTTTGTTAGCAGCATAACTAGAAAAGTTATGAACGGATCTTCATGAAAATTAAAGGAATTGTTTATACTATCAAAAGGCATCAATATTAGATTCTGGTGTTGATACTACGAAAATCATGGTTTCAGAACCAATTTGAATTTTCCGCTACCGTAGCCTTGCTTGGCGGAGGTATGCTCTCTCAGAGTGCTCTCTAGTTTGGTTATATTATTAGATTTGGTTATTTTATTAGTAGAGTAAAGAAATGTGGGTATGCTGACAGATCTTGCATGAGGATGGCCGGTTCTAAGACCATAGACAGACAGCTGGCGATGGATTCGCCCATTCTCAGAGAGTGGCCGGGACGCACGTCTTGAATTTATTCAAATGTCTGAAAGGGGAAAAACAAAGATTTTCAGGTGTGTTGTAGATATGGTGCCGTCGTGTGTGTGCAAATTGGTCTGTAAAATTAATTTGGTTAGACTGCACCACTCTACACAGCTTAGGTATAAATATTAGGTTTGGACGAAGACTATAGTTTTAAAAGACGTTTTTACTTAAAAGAAAAACCCTGTACGTTTCCGCTCTTCGGCCAGCATCAGCAGCTGAGAACACACAATTAAGAGACTGTTAATATTTGCCAATTTGCACCTGTAGGCTGTACGTCAATGACACAAAGACGGACAGTCACAGAACATAACTAAAAGAAGAAGTTTGTAAAAGGAGTGACGCTAGACTAGTAGACGGGAATGCCGCGAATCTTGGCCAATTCCGGTCTAGAGCGTGATGTCATTCCCGGTTCCGGCCTGCACGTTGGGCCGGAGCCTGAGAACCCCTCAGCCCAATCTCATATAAACTGGATGATATTGGCTGCTGTCACCCTAGAACGTGACCTGGGATTTCGGGAATAACCATCACAAACGATCTACAACGCAGTCTGCAAGTTGACAAGAGTGTGAAATGGCAAACAGAGTACCGTACTGGGATTCATTACCAGGAATTTTAAGTACAAATCCAAGGACATAATCATTCCTATGTACAAAGCACTGTAGTCAAACCATCGTAACGAGTCCGATGGGCGTGGTTAAGAACGCAAAGCAACTGGACCAAATCTCACTTAAGCGCGTGGTATGACTTGTCTCAATCGATAAAGTTATATTTATATTCGAATGCTCAAAGTGCATTCGTCAATAAATTATATTTGGCACTGCTGCGTTCAATTTAGCCCCGCCCCTAGAGGACTGCTGACGCTGGTTTGACATTAGTGCGCCCGAATTTAGGAGAGCATGCTGTTCAATTTTGGGAAGAACACAAGTGCAAAGATATCGATAAAATAGAAAGAATCCACTGCAGAGCAATAAAATTTATACCTTAGCTGCGAAACAAGCCATACAATTGTCGCTGTCGGGAAGTGGGACTCATCTCTCTCGAGCAAAGACGACTCAGAGGGCAACTTATATGTAGCAATATTCAAGAACTTGAGTAGTATAGGATGGGGCATACAGAGGGTGTATAGGATGGGGTATAGCTAGGGTGAAGCCCGGCAGCCCCGTGCGGCATGCAGAGGGTCCGGCGCGTGCGAGATACGGAAGCTCAAGCGTAGGGCGGATTGACCCATCCCCCTCTGCATTCTCCCACCCAGGAAGGTAATGGTGGGCAGGAGTTTAAGCCTCCGCGGTGGTTATATAAAAAGTAAAACCAACGTCGTTACTAAAAACATGTTCTGCAAACGTTTCGGATTACAGAGAATCCATCCTCAGTGCACTGAAAAACACAAATGAACGTATAGTAATTAACACAAATACTCCAGGAAAAGAAAAACAGACATATGAATTGTAAACCTAACTAACCAAAATACTATAGAAGATTAAAATCAGACCAAATGGTTATATATTCATTTTTTTTATCTTAGACCTACTGCGCTGCGGAACATCTGGCCATGATTTGCTAACGATCAATTATTTCTATGGGCATTATTTCTACATGATGCATCATTTATACGTGAATCCCAACCGTCATTCTTAACCATCCTGACACCATTCTTGACCAGGCTCGCCACGGGCCATTAAACCCTTCATGTACCCACAACACCTCTCTAGACCTGGCCCGGCAATTGGCCCACCAGCCACTCTTCCTGGCCAACACCTGCCGGTCTATCATAACATCATCTTTCCTAGAAATCGTTCTATTGGTGAAATAACATCATCTTTTGACCAGCACCAAGACCATTATGCGACTGTTAGGCCTGCGACCCTTTCCCCGCCTTTGCTGCAACTATTTCTATCAAATCAATGCGCCGCGTCCATCAGTTTCACTGAACGCGTTACGATGAGGAACGTGTGAACACCGCCTTACACGCCCATACTGGAATAGAAGTAGAGAGAAGTGATAAAGTAAAGCACAATGCTAATTGTCATAAGCGTCTCCATTTGCTACAGAAACATAGGTGTCACCACATCTGTATGCCGCGGAAAGGTTGAAAACCAATGTTTGGTCGTCTGTGTGCTTTTTTTTTTAGAATTTTTCTCGGGATTCGGAGGTCCGGATTCGCGAAAAAAAAGACGTTCCGGACCCTGAAGTCCGAATCTTTTTTGACATCGGTCCGAATTCGAACTTCCGAACCCAAATCCGGGATTTGGCCGGTCCGAATAAATTCGCGAATAAAGGTTCGCGAACATTTGTTCGGAACACCCTCCTCTGACAGTAACGTCCAACTCCTTTTTTTTAAATGTCGACGTTCCACTCCTCAATAACGTCTGTGCGTTTACTGCACACTTGATGCCAAAGAATAACAAGGTCACCTTCCAGGATGTGTCGTTTATTCTCAAAGGAAATGGACTAAGAATACTAATTATGCTCAAGCATTGCCTTACTGACCGTACAAAACTGCAACGTTGTGCCTTCTATTCCATGAGTTTTATATTTTTAATAAAGATTCAGAGATTGTACACACTTTCATTTTGATGTCAGTCTGCGATGTAAACTATCTAATACTAAGAATGACCGTCGTGTGTTTATATATTTATATGTTTGGTGTCACGCTCTTAACAAAATAGATAGGCGGAATTTAGCCCAGGTTGGAGGCTCTGGTTGTCCTCTCAAGCTCCATTGAAAGTGATAGGCAGAAAATGAGCCGGGTTGCAGAAGATGGCAGACGAATCTTAAGCAGGGACAGTTGAAATTCCAACAATGAAGACATCGCAGGCTTAGTCTGATTTGTACGAGTATTAGCTTCTCCATACATCGAATCTAGGCAAAGTATAGGGCGACCATATGTCTGAATCGTAGCACTGAAGATATCTGAAGCTTCCGTTGACACTCTCATGCTTCTTGATTCGTAGTTTCTTCCCACATTGATGCAATTGTCAACGAAACCGACGAAACATAAGTTTTCTGAGGCAGTAGACGAGTATTTCTTCTAGCTTACTGTTTTCCTCTGACGAAGCAGTTTTCTCTTCGTAGGTCAAAATTTGAGCACCTCAAATGAAGCAGGTATTTGAGGTGGGGAGACGGTATCAACGGTATCTTTGCTACGGATCTAACACATTGTATATAAGCTGCCATTTTGTTTGTTTGTTGGAGTGTTATACTCAAGATGTTACTTCTGCCTGTCTATATAGAAGACCTAACGATGACAGCACGACAAAGGATCAATGAAGAAAAGAAGAAAATTAAGCAGCAAATAAGAGAAGAGGAGATTCCGCACCGGCCTAGAGGCATTAGGCAAACGTATAGGTTATTGCGTGAATTTTTCACGCACGGGTCCACTAGTTTATATATGTTTAACGTAGCATTGTAGCATTATTGTTTATTGGCTGTAAGTTCTGTGCATTTCACTAATTCTATACACGAAGTCACAATAAAGAATAGCTTATACCTTCTCCGTGTTTTCTTTATTTCTCCTGCCCGACGGGCATGTGTTGTGATGCCGTTGATGCCGCAGTGTTACTGTTTGCTACCAATTTCTATACCAGAAATTTGCCGGTTACTTAATCACCGTGAATATAACTTTCGTTTCTGATATTTGAAAACGAAGTTCTTTAGTAAAGTCCATCACTGCCTGATATGGTGTTGCAACACCATGGCAAGTACTCTGCTGCGGAAAGGACATTAGGAGGAAGGTGAAGTTGCGGTCGTGGGATTAGTGTGACCAAGGAGCTTCTTTAGAGGAGGAGGGAGCCCTGCGGTCCGAATACAGATTCGCCAGTGAGTCAACCAGATCTCTTATGGCTGTGAGATCTCATTGGTGGATGTCACGGGGAGCAGTGAGTTTCACGAGGGAGCAGCAGACAAACCGGGAAACTCATATGCGATTGGTGCATATGCGACTGGCTGCAGCCATAAGAGACTCTTTACTGATATGCGATTGGTGCATCCGATGACTGGCTGACAGCCATAAGAGACTCTTGAGCTTCAACGAGCTAGGCTACTGGCTCCCTCCTGCTCTATACAAGCTCCTTGAGTGTGACTAATGCCGGGGAAACATATGCATTTCTACACCCAACTGGGTTCTATGATGAGCAGCTCACGGGCCGTTTCGAGATATACTTAAAGTTGGTAGCATGGATACCGAGGCATTAATGACGTCCGAGTCTCGCATCCTTGCCTGAAGTTGTCTGTATAAATGCCTAGTGTGGTGCCGGCATAAGCTAGGCAGGGTAATCATGAATGATACATGCCTGATGGTTGAGCACGGTTATTAAGAGCAAAACGCTGGAGGTTCATTCTGGGGTTGTTTAGACTCGGCAACCGAAAATTCAAGAAATCTGCTGGAGGTAGCGACTGTTAAGGCGAGACAAATGCATTTATTGCTAGAAAGTAAAATACTTCAGAAGCCTCTAACGAGCAAGGAATGTGCTAATAGCGTGAGGCCGCGACTTTCCTGGCGTAAAAAAAAAGGAAAGAAAAATCCTTATGGATGAGCGTGTGCTCAGTACATGACGTTGAGGGATACATAATTTTTATTTTCAAAATATTGTGCATTCATGAGGCCACGACATCTGTTAGCATTTGGTAAATCCTTTCACATTATGGACGAGTATTCTTCGATTTGAACAACTTGCGAGTGGGTAGTTGGAAAAGCAATGCCATCTGTTTTTTTAGCTCAAAAAGTTGAAGAGCTACGAAAATGGTACCATTAAAACGAGCGACGTTTTGCATTTCAGAATTTTTTATGTAATCACTACAGTTTTCCATGCACTTTTGCCAGCGATGAACGAGAACCTTGATGTCTCGGTTGTAAGAGTCAGCGCCCGTCGAGGTCGTCCAGGTCCAATTTTTTACCGCAACGATTACGGCGTTGTTGTTGTTGTGGTCGGGGAAACCCAGCCCACATAATGCGCCCTTCAGAGGTTAGATAAAGTGGAAGTCGGTGCCAGCTCTGGACAATACGGTGGGTAAGAGAGCATCGTTCAGCAAAAACTGTGTTCCAACCCAATGTATTACTTTTTACCCTCGTGTATGAACTTCTCGGAAATACGTCTATATATTACTTCTGTTATCTCTGAATACCACCGTACTTTCCACTTCTCTGAGAATTGCCCGTAGCTTTTTAAAGTTCAGAAATTCATAGAAGATTATATTCCTTTAATCATGAGCATCAGCATAGTCAGAAATCATTGGTTAGAGAAAGCCCAACTGTAAGAAATAAAAAAAGAAACTCTTTATTGTCTTATATGGATGCAGTGCCCAACCAATGAGGACGCTGCACCCTGAGGTATTCATGTTTACAAGTAACATCCTTAAAACTAATACATGGGACAATATTCACTGTCGACTTTGGGATTGACCCAAGCAGGTAGTCGGTGTTAACCAGTTAGAAACTCTTTTTTAAAGACACTCGTGTTTGATACTTTGCACCTTATATGTGATAAAAAAATTAAAACTTAAACTAAACATTTTACTCTCTGAACCTTCGAAGTAGCACAACTTTCGATAGACACGCATGTCCAATACTATTTCATTCTATACATTCTAAAACGAAAATTCAAAGCTTAAAATACGTATAGCATATACTCTTTGATACTTCAAAGTAGTATACTGAAGAAGTAGCACAACTTTTGACAGACACTCGCGTTTAATATTCTTTCATCTTGTGTATGCAAAAAGAAAATACAAAACTTAAAATTGACTTACAATTGGTAAACCGTCTTTAGTTATGACGAGGATACTCAGTGACTTCATTCATTCTTGTAGTACTTAAGATGAAAGGGTGGAGTACTGGAGTCTTTGTAGTAGTACTGGAAGACACTTGAAGGAGGTACAAGACAAGTCTCCATCAAAGCCACCAAATTTAGCCACAGCCTCCGTGGTCGCGAATACGTTCGCCCTGCATCTCAAATACTCCAAACATAACCTTAACACATTCGCTACCAAGCAGTGTTCCACAGGAATCCTTGGCAAACTTTGGGGCCGCCCCAGAAGCTAAATTGCAGTTGCAGCTTCTGGGACGACCCCTATTGTTAGCATAGGGAAGCCAGTTTGAGCCACCAGTGGCTCAACTGGTTACGAATGTGTTACTCAAGGTGGATATTTGAGACCTTAGAACTCCACCTTAGGATCTGCTTGTTCAATACGACTCCTGAAAGATTCTTTCATCAGCTTAACAACGGCTCGGCATCGCATCAACGGAGGCCCGGGTTCGATTCCCCGGACGGCAAGTTACGGATTTACACTGCGTGGAGCACTCCAGCACCGAGAGGCAAGGCGATGCACGGCGAGAGATTCTAAATTTACTCTCATCACAGACTGCCTCTCCTGCTCTTCACACTACTAGTTCTTCAAAATTCTAGAAATAAGGCTAAAAGAAAACTTCGATAGGTGTATCCACTGTACTCTGTATACGAGATAACAAATGATATATATATTTTTTAACTCTATATCGCTCAGATAGCATTAAAATTAGTCGGCACAGGCTCCTGCAGAGTCCAAAGGCTAGAATGCTTGTACCAAAGTAGGAGCAAGGAAGCAACCATCCCTCCAACGACTGTGTATTATTATATAGTGGATTGTAGCGAAGCTTCTTCCATTGTCCGTTGTCCATGCTCTCCATAAGTCCTTCTTCAACTGTTATTCACAGCCCATAACGTTAGCATACTATAGCCAATAAAGGGCATGTGTAATTCATCATGGTACTGGGTGTATTACCCGGGTATTTCTTCAATGAGGAAGTTAATAGTTGCGAAATTGCATATTTTGGGAAACAACACCATACTGGGGAAACACTGGATTAATTTAATCTGGCGACAATGCGTTTTGATCACTGGGCAAAGCACCTTCGATTCCTACGCACCTGGGCAAGTATTTCTTCCTTGTGGCATTCCAGTGAGGCTGGTAAGTCCACTTCTGACCATCGAGCGAAAAACGAAAAACCTGAGGCGTGTTGTAATCACTGTTTCTGAGCTACGGGTGACCCCGCCGTTCACAATTTTGTCGCAATCACAACCCGAAAAACTGTAACGTCGATAGTGACACGGGCCATGGGTTATGGTAGAGCAAGTCACCAATCACGAAAATCAAGTGATTGATGAAAATCAAGCAGGCGTTCCCAACCGGGGGCGAGATAACCTTCGGGGGGGGGGGGTGCGAAACTTCGATAAAAGAGAGATGGATATATAAATTTGTAGATAACCTTGATGTAAACATTATTATTTATCTGTTATCAGATGAGTTATTATTTTATTACTAGTAGACCCGCACGTGAAAAAATTCACGCATTAATCAATATTTTTTATTAATGCAGCGACATTGAGGAGCGCATCTAGCGACAACTGAAGAGCACCATTTGGCAACACTGCTGACCACTTCATATGGCTGCGGCTCAATCATTACTTAATTTAACTTAAATAACAATTGGTGGGAGCCAGTGCTGCCAGGTGCAGGGTAATTGCTCTATTTTACGGAAATTTCCTCAAGTTTAGGTTAAAAGGATAGAACTTCCAAAATATTCCAAAATCTAGGGAAATTTCAAAGTATGATGAAATAAATAAAAAGTATATAATAAAAATACGCACATAATTATTTATGCAGAGAGAAAGAGAAGAGGCATTTCTTGGTGATATTTGGCATTTCTTGGTGAGATAAACCGAGTCCGTTGAGATAGAGCCTCCTTTTCGATGGTCTGGGATAAACTGTCGCTTGTACTCCTATAGAAAACTAACGTCACTTTTATTTTCTGAAGGAGCAATAAGATCAATCATTTTTACTTCTGTTTACCTCATGATCATTTTGTATTATTATATTATCAATTAATAATACTTATCGTATTATATTGAACGATTACCCAACAAGGGACCAGTAGCACGCCAACTGAACAATACCTAGTTAGCAGCATCGTTGCAGTAAGTTTAGAACGCGAATTGAACAACAAAATTTAACTTAAAATCCTTCACAACTAAGAACTCCTCCTCCAGGAGTTGCAAGCTCTTAACGGCCAAAGCTTCCTAGGCCACCTTAATCCGTCTTCTTCTCTCTTCTGCTCCAACTACACTGCCTGGCATCTCTAAGCTCCGCATATCAGCGGCTCTTGATCGTGCTTGCGTGCATTCATGATCGTCTCTGTGGCTGGGATTCTTCCCCTTTTTTCTCTCTCTCTCTTTTCGTCTTCTTTTCTAGAGGCCTATATATCCTACTAACACAATGGCAATAGCTCATAGAGGGTTGCGGAGTAGGTTCCTGTGTCTCTTTGGGAATGGGCCTATTGGTTCGTCTACTGCCACCTTTCTAACCTAATCTAATCTAAAGCGACGATACACCGCGAGAAAGCGCCGCCTGGAGGGCCGCATTTGTAAGTTGAGTTATCCAACTAGGGATTGATACTTGTTCAATAACTTAAATTCAATGGCTAATTGAACAATGGCTTTGTTTAACTTCAATGTGGCTATAATTTTTTTTAAATTAGCTACAGGGCTTTTGGCTAATATTATTGTGGCCAATTTTCTATTCGTGTATAGTCGAACTTTAATAATGATAGTATTAACTGATCTTAGTTTCTAATGCAACTTTAGTATTAAGCTGTCTCCTGTGTACCATTCCATATGTGTACCTAATAAAGCTTATTATTATTATTTATTATTCTATGTTTAGTGTACCGAATAGAGCATAATATGCAGTGATTATTTTATATATAGTATGTAACTAATAGAGCATAATATACAGACATTTTTATAAAATGTGTGTAGAGCACAAATTGCACAATTTACAGTACAAAACTGATCGCGTTTGATACCCTTATTGAACAAGTACAGTTCAGTATTTTGTGCTCGCGTCGTGTAGAGCTTGAGGTCTACAGACCTGACGCCAACAGGCACGGCTTTATTTAGAATACGAGTGAGTACCATTTTCCAGTTATCATTTTGATAATATATCAACACCTAAATATGAAATCTAGGGTAATTTTGATGAGAACTGGGTAATTTTGTGAAAGAATCTAGGGTAATTTCAACAACTTGACCTGGTTGCCAGTGGTGCCTATTTAGCATTTTTAATGCTAGATTTAGCATTATTTTGGGAGGTTTAGCCTCCAACAATTGGTTTTAGCAGGAAATCCAGCAGAAAATTTGAAGTTTTAGCATTTTTTGGCCTTTTTCTTTCTTTTCTAACTCTAAAACGCCGAATTAAATTCTATTGACTCAACACAGGGTACAATTGCTATAAAATTATTCATCTTTGATTATTGCAGCATTGGAGGAGAATTCCAACACTACCGACCGAACCAAGCGTGTATTGAACTCGTTCATTACGAGACAGATCGAGTTGAATGGTCGTCGCCACCCGCGCGGCAGTGTGACTGTGTCCTTAGTCATTGCAAGAGCTGTGCAATGCAATCTCTGCCATATGATTATTATAAGTGTCGTTTAAACGTATAAAGTTATTTAATATAGCTCTCTCATTACAATGAGTAAAGATAAAGCAAAGTACGCTCAAAAGTTCCTAAAGGAATGACTAACGTCCCTACTTTCACAAAGTGGCTCTGTGAAGTACCGACCTATCCGTCTAGAACTCAGAGTAAGTTTTGCAGAGGTGACATTTTGGCCAAGTACGGCCTTCTAACAAACCACTGTGAATCAAAAACGCACAAACTCGCTAGTCCATGTCTGAGTTCTTTTCTTACAAGTTTCGTTGTTAAAAAAGTTGATAAGACACTGGAAGCCGAGTCAGCCATGTACATTTGCTGCCATGCAACCTTCAATTCCCGTCATCATCTGGTTGACTTTTAAGATGCATCGAACTAAATGTGCAAACGTTGTGAAGAATGGCATACCTCCTTATTTCAACGAGGATCTACTTGCTGAGCTAGGCGATAACAAATTCAGCTTGTTACTGGATGAAACTAACGATATCACTACCAATAAATTAGTAGGTATTATTGTAGTTAATTACAGCAACAGGCATGGGCGTGTCATGCATACATATCTTAATATGATTCTTCTAGAAAATTATGATGCTGAGGCCATCGTGCATGCCGTTAAGGCAGAGTTAACTGAACAGAATCTGGATTTGAAAAGCGTATATTGGCTATTGGCACTGACAACACCAGAGTCATGGTGGGGATTAACAGCGGTGTTTCCAAGAAGTTGAAGGAAGAAGTTCCTGGATTGCTGCCAGTTCGATGCGTGTGTCACTCACTTAAATTGTCTGTGTCCCATGCTTGTGCTTCAGCTCTGTCAAGAAACTTAGAATGTCTAGTAAGTGAAAGCTATAAATGGTTTTCGCGGAGTTCAGTGCGTCAAATTGCATACAAACAGCCTTTTCCAGGCTATAAACGATGTAGAACCATTGAAGATCTTGAGCTCTTGTGCAACGAGATGGCTCTCAATCGAGCCAGCGATAAGCCAAATCTTGAGCCAATGGTCTGAACTGCTCACCCATTTTCAAGTAGCAAGCAATTAAGAAAGTTGCTACACTGCTCAGCTATGGTATATGAAATTTACTGCGACCCTCAGAATGAGATTTTTATTCTATTTTTGTTTCCAGTGGTATAACAAGTCCTAGAAGTGTACAAGCTCTTTGAGTCAATCGCTGTTGACAAAACGAAGCTGCTCTCTGACCTTTCACTTCTCATCAGATCCATTGCTAACATGTTGGTATTGCCAACGAGCAGGATTGATCTTCTCGATCCCCACACTAACATAGCAGAAATTCTCAGTCCAAATCTACAGCTTGGATGGAGAATCGAGAAGAGGCTGATAGAATTGATGACGAACAAGAAAATTGAGGCTTATAATCTACTATATAATAATTCACGTCGTGTTTTTATTTATTTATTTATTTATTTATTTATTTATTTATTTATTTATTTATTTATATCTTTCCTGTCACGCTCTATGGGAATAAGATAGGAGAAA
>LQNS02277812.1:4475183-4487334 GCA_001587735.2 Parhyale hawaiensis
GGCAGTTATATGTTCTGTAACTACATGTCACACTGCTCTTACAATAAAATAACAGTTTCCCAAAGATCGATAGTAACAGCGTGACAACAACGAATTGAAATAAAAATGCACACAATGTTTCTCAATGGCAAGCTGGAAGCAGTTTTTAAAATGCTGGTTTTTATTCATTTTTTAGTTTTTACTGCCACATATTGCTTTGGCCGTTTACTGTAACTGCATGAAACACTGCTCTTTCAATGAAATACCTACTCACCAAAGATCGATAGTAACAGTGTGACAACGAATTGGAATAAAAATGCATAGGTACCGTACATTTTCCCATTAGCAGACCGGCAGCAAAATGCTGGTTTATATTTTTTTTTCCAGTTTTTACTGCCACATATTGCTTTGGCCGTTATGTGTACCGTACTAACTACATGTAACACTGCTCTTACAATAAACTAGCCATTTCCCAAAGATCGATAGTAACAGTATGACAAAAAAATTATAATAAAAATGCATACGATTTTCCCACTGGCAGACTGGCACAAAATGCTGTTTTCCTCCCGTTTTACTACCACATACGGCTTTGGCCTTTAGTCTATAGGTATGTACCGTAACTACATGTAACACTGCTCTTTTAATGAAATAGCAGTTTCCTGATGATCGATACCTTGTGACAGTGAACTGAACTAAAACGCATGGTTTTTTTTTTGCAGTATTTACTGCCACATATTGCGTTGGCCGTTATATGTATCGCAACTACATGTAACACTGCTCTTACAGTTGAATAGCCGTTTCCCAAAGATCGATAATAATAGTGTGACAGCGAATTGAAGCAAAAGAAACGCTCGATTTTTCCCGTTTAGCCACAAAATTACAGGTGATGCACATCGTGCGCGATGCAAACGTAATAAGTTTTATGCATAGCCTAATGTTAAGTAACGTTTCTTGAATAAAAAATTATGCTCTTTACGATGGTGACATAGATTTTTATCTACGATTATTATTTTGCAAGTTACGACCATGCGCACGATTTGCCCCAGAACCGCGCACGATTTGCCCCATTTCCGGGGGTGCTGAAGAATGTCAGTCTTTATTTTTTTCAAATTTTTACTATGACACTTATTGCTTTGAACTTTATATGTATCGTAACTACATGTAACACTGCCCTTGCAGTAAAATAGCCTTTTCTCAATATCGATAGTAAGAGTGTGAACTAATTGAAAAAAAAAAAAAAATGCGCACGATTTGCCCCAGTTGACTCTAATGTTTGCTCAGCTTGTGTTATAGAGCACCACCCCCAGGGGACACACTATGGGATGGGATACATGTATCTTGTCCTTAGCTAGGCATTTGGGACATCTTTTGTTCATGGCCACGTCATTGCTTTCTTCCACCTTCATACTCATTTTGATGATGCTTTACTTTGTCTGTCCTCTTTTTCTACTTGCTGTTTCTCTGTGCGTCGACTGATGCACGGGTTTTGCATTCCTCTTAACATTCTCGATGTCCTTTCTTTCTTCCTCTCTTTGGATCACAATGTATTCTGTGGGAAGGGTGGCTCAAACCACAATATCTTATGGAGTTTTATTCAGTCCAAGTTTATGAAAGAAGCCTATACAAGATTTGTGACCATATTTGCTTAGGTGGATGGGCCAAGTCTGTTCTTATCAGCTGGGTCTACCTCCTGGACTCAAAAGAAAAAAAAAAAAAAAACACCTGACCATCAGGGTAGTGGAGTCGGAGGATTTGAGGGGGAGTTGGAATCTCACTTTCTCTAGGAGTCAGAAATTCAAGTCAAACTCCAGGATCCCATTTATAAACAAATATTCAATGCTAAATTCTCAGTCACAAATTAATAAAACTGTAGATGTGGATATATATATATTTTTTTTTGCACATTTCTTTTTTACAGCTATACCTACCATGTAATTTCCCATTCCATATGATGAGGCCAATGAGAAAATGTTGGGTAGACCTTTCGCACATTGTACATTATCTGAGGGGGGCAAAATGATCAATTTTAGACCGATTGTTCTGTAAGTTGCATAGTAGCTATACGGTATGTGTTTTTGAAAAAGAAACACATTTTGCTCCTGCAATTTTTTTGATTTAGCCCTTCCTTTTTCAGATAATGGGAAATTATAAATATAGCTGTAGATATGCATTTTTTCTAAGTTTCGAAGGAATAGAACTCAATGAATTTTCATGATAGAAAAAAAGCAATGACAGTTTTGGAATCCTTGAAACAGTTGGGACATTAAATTGAAGACATCAGGACATTGAGAAGAAATTTGGTAAAACTTTTGCACCTGTTACATTGTGTGAGGGGGTTGGGCAAAATACTCAATTTTTTTATAACGATTGTTCTGAAATTTGCATAGTGTATGTATTTTTGAAAAAGAATCACATTTTACTCCCACAATTTTTTTATTGAAGCCTTAGTTTTTGAGATAGCTAATGGAAATATATATGAATATATACACATGCATTTTTTTCTAAATTTCAAAGGAATAGAACTCAATGGGTTTTCATGCTACAATAAAAACAATGACAGTTTTGGAATCCGTGAAGCATTCCTAAGAAAACTATACTGCAGGATTTTTTATTAGTTATAGCCCTTTTATTCAATGCAGCTTAAAACTGATTTTCCCCCTATAATTTAGTTATGTAGTGGTTGGACAGAATGGAAAATGGAGAGGCCAACTCAGAAGTTTTGTTGAGAATGTTTCAAGGATTCCAAAACTGTCATTGTTTTTGCTTGAGTTTGTTCAAAGCATTAGGTCTAGCACCCAATAGTTAGTGGTGATGAAGATTGTTTGTTTATCTTTCACAGGAATCTCACTGCTCTATTATTTTGAGTGGTAAAATTGCAGTAAGCAGTGGAAGAAAACCTATGCCGGACATAATCAGCAGTGGTGCTAGACTGGTGGATCTTCCTTAGTTTTAAAGTTAACTTTCCGTACAGAGAACATGGCTCCTACTGCATCTGTGGCTGCTTGGATAAAGGGCTCTAAGGAGACTCTACCTCACTTCAGTGTAAGCTCCGATGATGAGTTGGAATTATCTAAAGCAATTATTTGTCAGAGAGTACCGACTTTAGAAGCATTTCTCGACTTTGAAAAAGCTAAGGCTGCCTATGTGACTGCTTTGAAGAATTGCTCTGAGAAGACACTATGCTGCTCCAGTTTATGCTCTGCTGATTACAGTGAATCTTCCTTGATTGTGAATGTTGTAAGGAGACGGTGTGACCCCACAATCCACGATAGAGCTAAGAATAACCATATGGCTACTTTGACAAATGGCTCTAAGAAGACACAGTGCCACTTCAGTTCAAGCTCTGACAAGGATAGTGGATCTGCTTTGGCTGTCAATATTTCAGGAAGACCCTGCGCAAACAATGAAGATCAGGCCACAACTACAACTGAGGATGCAATCAGTATATGCAGCCAACAATCTTCTAACTTAGTTTTTGATGAAGCTACTTTGGTAAGCTGCTCCCTCAAATCTCGTGACAGCCTGCAGCCATTCTTTGATGATGGTGGCCCAAAAAGCAGTCGTCTTCTTCTCAGAGATGCCAAGGTAATTTCTGTACATAGCTATAGATCATCACAGTGTTTGGGAGCATTTCATATTAGGTAGGTACCTATGCTTTACATTAGCTGTTTGCCAGAGATCTAATCTAATGATGAACTAGCAGAGGTCGTGGAGGTGCCACTAGATAATGGTAGGTAAATGCTTACGTCAACTTAACGCACCCTGAACTCGGAAGCCCACCTGTACTGGAGATGTAGGCTAGGCCAACTGGCCTCGGGACTATTTATGGCTGCAGTCAATTATGAGGCGTCAATAACTATGGCTCCATTGATGGAAGGTTGCAGGAACCCTTGCTGTCCTACCCTGCCAATCTCTGGGGAAGGTCAGTGCCTCCACAGCTGCTGTCCATACCCATCACTGCTGAGTCGGTGTGCCTATTGCTTTAAGAGCTTGCGTGCCTGGATTGGCATCAAACCTGCTACACCTGGCACCTGCTTTTGGCATAAAAAGCTGCTGTCACATTGTGGTGAAATTTATTCTATGCTCTAACTAGGACACAGAGCTGTTTATCCACTTGAATCAAGTAGAACCATTCAGTAAATATATTCAATTAATGCTCAGATAAAGCCATTATTTGCATCATATAGAATTGTCGGATATTTTCTTATTTGATAAGGTTCAGTTGTTCTTGTAGCTACTGCTTGATACAGCTTGATTGCAAATATTAGGGCAATGCCTCAGTTTTGATTATTTGATTAGGTTCAGTTATTCTTGTGCTGCTTTATATAGCTGGACTGCAAATATTAGGGCAATGCCTCAGTTTTGAAGGTGATTATTACTTAAACAACTGAACTTTTCAACTCTTTGGATATCATCTGCTGAAAAAACACAAGACACTGTTGAAGTTAGGTGCTGAGGGCCCTACATCAATATAAACAGGAGACAGTTTCAGATTCTAATTAAAAAAAAAAAATCTAATTATTCAAAACTTTGAGAGGATGTGATGACTGCATGTTTTTTTGGTTTGGTTTGAGTTTGATAGGTTAAATTGTAAAATGTGCAGGCCTAAAGGAGAGTTATTAAAACTTAAAATGCTTAAATTATCCTGAACTAGAGCATTCTGAGAGTGCTTAGGCTATATAGCCTACTTCTGCCATACAAGGCAACTGTTACAAAAAATCCAAACTTGCTTCTGAGACCATGATTTTTTTTTTTTTTTCAACACCAAAATTTAATCTTTTGTGCCCTTCCACTGTATTAACAGCTTCAGTAATTTTTTCAAGATTCTTTCATAATTTTTTGAGTCAAACTCATCAACAAACCAACCAGTCATTGCCAAAATTTAATCATTCATGTCTTTTAACATTTGGCCTACTAACAAAGATCCATTCTCAATTTTTTTTTTACTTATTGCACCAACAAGCATAAAATTAAAAATGGTGACAAGCTAATGAACAAACAAACAGATCATCACAAAAATTTGACTATTTACTCTTCATGATATAGCTGCCTAACAACTCCTGTAAATATAGCTAGCTGCCTAACAACTCCTGTAATTATAAAAAAATCCGTCCATAACTTATTGAGTTAGGCTATGGTATTGAGAAAAATAAGTGGACAAACTAACAGATCTTCACCAAACGTTAATCATTTGTTCCTCCTAACCTACCTAGCAATCATTGTAAATTTCGTCCAAATCTGTCTATAACTTTTTGAATTACCGTATCTTGATAACAGACAGAAAGATTGACAGAATAACAGAGCAATGGACAGACAGACACCTGACGGAAACTTAACCTCCTGGGCGGAGGTAATGAAATGATAGCATAATTATGTAGCTGTGGGTTTGTAAGAAGGAATTAGTTGGATGGGGTAAAATTAACCTGCTCTAGAACTTCTGCCAGCATGTTCTTATGCTCTTGTTTAGAACATACGGGTAGCTTAATATTTGCCAAGTATTCCAATCCATGCTATGAACAACATTATTTATAGCTACATAAATGAGACTTCACTGACAGGCACATTTCTTCATGTCTAGAAAATATTTTGAAATTGTTAGTAGCTAGCTAATAAAACGTCTTTTGATGCTTTGTTCTTGTCACAGGAGGTGAAGCAAGGAGCTGCTCCGAAGCTCTCAGTACACAAGGATGCAACTTCTCAGAAGTGTCCCCAAAACAACTTCAATGCTCTGCATTTATTGCCAGGTCAGTTAGCTATGGTTACCTCCGCCAAGGAGGTTATGTAGCCTATTCATTAGGTTTGTCTGTCACCTAGATAACTCGAAAAGTTTTTGACAGATTTTGATGAAATTTACAGGGATTGGTTGGAATGTCAGGAGGAACAGATGATTAACTTTTGGTGAAGATCTGTCCATCGGTTTGTTTGTCATTTTGCTCATTTTCTCAATGCCAAGACTCAAAAAGTGATGGATTAATTTTTATGAAATTTACATGAGTTGTTAGGGATACCTATCACAAAGAGTAGATGACCAAATTTTTTGATGATCTGTTTGTGTGTTTGTTGCTGTGTTTGATTTTATGTTTGTTAGTGCAATAACTAAAAAATTTTTGAGTGAATCTTTATGAAGCTTGAAGGAATTGTTAATGATGTTAAAAGGCAAAAATGGTTAAATTTTGGTGCAGATCGGTTAGTTTGCTTGTATGTTAGACTTATGTTTGTCATAATGTTTGTTATGCAATAACTGAAAAAGTGTTGAATGGATCTTTATGAAATTTGCATGAGTTGTTAGTAATGTTAAAAGATATAAATGATAAAATTTTGGTACAGATCGGTTGGTTCATTTGTATGCTTGACTTATGTTTGTCATAATGTTTGCTAGCAGCATAACTCAAGCAGTTATGAAAGGATCATCAAAAAAATTGCAGAAACTGTTAATACTATTAAAAGGCACAAATGATTAGATTTTGGAGTTGATACAAAAGAAATCATGGTTTCAGAGCCAATTTGACTTTTTCGTTACTGTTGCTCTACTTGGCGGAGGTATACGCTCTCTCAGTGCTCTAGTTTGTTAATGCTGTTTGCAGTGTTGTAGCCTATTCGATGCATGTGAAGGTCGTAACTACTGGCAAAACGTTTCACGTTTTTGGAACGAATGGTTCATTGACCATACCTACAGCTTGGCGTTCGTAAAACAGGACTTTTCAATGTACAGTATGTGTGTGTATAGGCCTATACTGTATGTTGTTTCAATTTTCAGCTTGAAATAAAAGAGGTGGCCTAGCTACTTGCTACTGTGCAATAGACCCATTGTTACCATGCATCTTTTTTGTGTTCTTCATTTCCATCTATCATTTGGCATGTTGCATTGCTTTTAATTTGTAAAATTTTACTTGCCATGTTTTTATAATTGCTAGTTCTTTGTGTTTTCAATTTCAACTTCCAGCAGATGAAATTTTGTCTTGAAATTCTATCCTATGTATATTGAAGCTTGGCTGATTATCAGGGCTGGCAAAAACCATGTTTTTTTTTTTGTTGAACAAAAAAATTGCGTTTTGGTTTATATGAAGCCACGTTCATTTATTTATGGCTCAAGTGATTTATGTTGCTAGATGCTTTAGTTTTCTTTTCTTGCATAAGGTTTATTGTTCTAGTATTTATCTCGTTTCATTTTCATTAGTCCGGTCTTTGTATTATATTGCCTCAATTTGATTTAGTTACTGTATTTCTTTTGCATTGCCTACTGTTTCTTTTACATTTTGATTCATCTACATTTCCATTACTCATTGATTTTTGTTCTTTTACGTTTGTTTACTTGGTTTGATTCATTTCATTCTTTGCGTCTTGTATATGCGTGTTGCATAGTGTACCCATATTTATGGTTTATATTCTTTATTCCGCAGTTTTATCAAGGACTTATGGGTTCCTCCCCTGCTCCATACATGTTATCATCAATTTTATAAAGCCCAACTACCATTCACATCAACTACTGTATGTGAGAGTCATGTGCTTAGCCAGAGCATTCATTATTTGCCATGTCCGAATCACCATTCTCTAACACTGACATCCTCGACGAGATTGTTCAGACATCACAGACAGGCCAACCACATTCATTCTCTACCAACACTATTTATGTCTACATCTGACCCGGAGACCCGGCTGACGAAGTTCTAACGCTGCCACGACCAGGGTTTGCTGAATGTGCCAGTGTTGCCACGACCAGGGATTGCTGAATGTGCCAGTATTGCCACGACCAGGGATTGCTGAATGTGCCAGTGTTGCCACGACCAGGGATTGCTGAATGTGCCAGTGTTGCCATGAATAGGCCTAGCTACTGCCTGTGACCTGGAATTTGCAAATCGTAAACTGTTACTGTTTAACAATATCAGTTCGGTTCCTGTTCAGAACCACAGAACCAGTTTACCCAAGTTCGAGCAAATTTAGTCCGCGGTGAGTTCGCCTGGTAGCTACATCGACCCTGAACTATATTATCCCTAAATTGGTTGAACTAGTAACTACGTTGGTCTTCGCTACCTCGGTGGCAGAATGATGCCCTTGGTGCAGCCCGGTTGAGAATTGTCTGAGCTACCAAGCATCTCGAATCATTACTTGCTGAAAGTGGCGAACTGCTAGTCACCGACAGTTAGGAAGATGCACTGTCTTACAAGGAGTGGCATCCTACCCTATCTACAACTGCCCGGGACAAGTATCTATTGGGCAGCTATTCCAGCAGGTGACCACTGTATCAACGTTCTTGATGAGGCATCTAGAAGTTTTGTGACTAAAACTATACATAAGAGTCGAGAAGGAATTACCTGACAAGATGAAAAATTGAAACTCATTCTTTCCTAGTCCTAGAATTAAGTTGCCAAGTTAAACTAAAGTAGGAAAATGCAAGGATGGAGGAGATGGTAAAAGGTCTGACTGCAGCGATAGCACAGTCCAGCTGTCCACGAGTGCCTTATTTTCGTTCTGAGGACAAGACTTCAGTTGGAGACTTTGAGAACTCTCATCTTGTGAGGGTCACTACTAATAGAAGCATCGTGATCGTCGTGAAGTTGTTACTACGCCAGTGTTTGACACGGATGTTAAGCTCCACCTCATAGAATATATTGACTCAATCGAAATCTACTTCCATAAAAAGGTTAGTGGCCACTAAGATGATGAAATGCAAGGGCTGCCACAATTATTACAGTAGCAAACTCGTGAACTCCAGGTCTACAATGTTGCTCCTTTGGGCTTATCATGTTTAGGTAAAAAGTTGCAGCTTGCGTAAAAAAGGAAAATTTCTTAGCTACTTGGGGGACGTACGTTGAGGTATCTTGCAATGAAGAAGTTCTACTTGAGCATTCTAAGGAAGAGGAAATTGGCAGCAAGCACTTTCCGGAGGAGAAACTTTGGAGCTGAACTTTCAGCTCCAGAGGAACCCTTAGATGTTTGTGGCATGCATCTTATACAGCTTGCTAGCATGGCTTATCGTAATGATCAGAAGGAGAGCGATCATCGACTGAGGAGGAGGATCTTTACGTCTGTCGATCCAAAAATAGTCAGAAAGTTCAAGGATGCAAAACGTACGGTATGGGGGTTTCGTCATCCAAAGTGAATGGCACCAAAATTTCTGGAAAAAAACTTTATTCATCCCAGGCTCTCACGTTCACTTCAGAGATGTGGAGTCAGGTGTAGCAGCTATATAGAGGTATTGTTCGGTCTGACTGCTAGAGGGGCGATATGACTGCTGCCATTGATAAGGCTGAGTCTGGTTTTGACTCTGCACCACCAAAGAGTCGCTCTTTGACCAGGTGATCATTGTGTCCTTGCTGCTGGAAACCCAGCCATGTGTAGAAAGATTGTGTAGGCGTGCAGCCCATGCGTGCTTGATGTGTGGAAACTACCACAACGTTGAAATATGCTTTGGTATGACCCTGACTACGAGTCTAAAACGCCGGGTAGGCAGGAAAGGGAAAAAACTGCTGGAAATTAAAGAGCCATGTTTCTGTTCGGTCTACTGCTGCATCTGGAAGTGATTCATCAGTTCAAGATAGAGCAGTCGCTGGATGGACTATCAGAGTTCGTCGGCTTCTTCTGCACAGTCATTGGCTGCTGTGGAACGAGGATGAGTGGTAAGACAAGTGAGGATTTATTTACTCTAACCCACGCCGGGACTTTAAAACAGGTTAACATAATGCGAGGCTTACCAATGTTACATATCTACTTCACGATGCCTTCTGCGAGCCTGTTGAAATTGAGGTCAGTGGTCACCTAGTTCTAGCAGTTCTCCATAGCTGCTGGGGCTTTTGTTCTCTTGCTTACTGCAAGGGCGGCGGAACACCAAAAATATTGGAGGGGCCCAGCCGCTCACCATGCCTCTCCCCCCCCCCTCCTCCCGAGCCGACTTCTCCAGATGTGTGTTTATTTAAAGTGTCACATGGCATCAGTACCTACTTTCACCGCAACCTCCCATGCCGAATTTAAAATCCCATGCCAGACCATTACCTACTTTTTATCTGCTTTTAAGGATAATTGCAGACTGCAAGACTAATTTCCATGGTTTCTTCGCAAAGATATTCATTCTTCTTCTTCTCTATTCGAGTGCATCATAGTTAACCCAAAAAGTTTCAAAACTGTGTCACTGGGTGAAATATTAATCGTACTTTTCCATTTTACCTATTAGAATAACTGTGAATATTTCCTTTTGAAAATAGCCTCATCCCTCACAATCGAAAACTATCTTCTGAAAGAATTCACCATTGCCAAAATAGGGCTGATATACTTTTGCCTGTCATCGTCTCACAATTATGTAGATGGATTTTGATTATTCCTAAATAGTTCATTCATTGCTCATGCTTCTAGTGCCATTGCAAATTGCGTTGCTCATGCGTTTATAATCATACTATCAAAGTTTTCATGCCTCTCCAGGTAAAAGAAATGAAGGTCTGCATGCTTCTTCTAGCGTTCATTTTTAAATTTTTGAAAACCTAATTTGATTTTTCATGTGAAAACAGTTGACGTGCCACTTCTATTCTTATTGTTCTCCATTTGTTTCAGCAAATGGGCTAATTCTAAAATTTTGCAATGAGGCACTTCTCAGCTCTCGCCAGTGAAAAAGACGTTATTGAGCAAGATTATGTTTTGGTACGTCTCAAGAGTAACCGACTGAAGAGAAATATTAGAGTTTCAAGCTTAGTTCACCGGGTGGAAGCCAGCGCACCTGTCTTCGGTTTCGGACGAGTTATGCCTCGAGTGCTTTATTTCGGGACCTAATCGAACATGCCCTAAATGTGTCATTCATGTGTCATATTGTCCGAGGGAATTTGAACTAAGGTACGACCACCATTGTCCTGACTTATCCGTAACTTTTAAAGAGAATCTTTACACTAAATCTAAGGGTACGTTCGATTGGGCACCGAAGTTAGGCACTCAATTCTTGACTTCATTGAAATTGCAGACCGGTAGCTACACTGGATCCGGGAGTTTGTGCTTTTAATATTGACCTTTAATCTGTTATGCTTGAGACTTGCAGAACGTCAATTTTGCCCAGTCGGGTAAGTAGAGCTGCAGCCGACCTGGGGTCGCTAAGATCTATGGCGCCGAAACGAAAGGTTCAACGACCTGAGCCCCCCACCCTCCCATTCCTGGTCAGGCAAGTGCCCCACCCAGATTCTGCATACCAAACAATTGCCGATTCAGCGCGCCGGACGCAACAAAGATCCCATGACAGGCTTGTCGCTTGAACTCAGCACCGAGCACAGGAGTCAGGCATGCATTTCATGCTGCTGTTGTGTATAAATGATCTGTTTTTGTCCCGTTCAGAGTGTTACAAATTTCTTGATACATCATTGCCCTTGAGAAAGAACAAAGTACTATTTTAAGCTACAGTATATTGAAGTTTCTGCCATCTCTAGGCTAATCAATTTGAGTTGAACACATTATACTCAATTCAGCGTAACGAAATCAATGCTCTCGTCTGAAAAGTTCCAGAAAAAGTATTGTTTAGTAAGGCTTCACTCTACCAACCAAACCATTACACCTCTGATAAATATCTATTATCCTGAGGTTTGCTAGACACGGATGCCTATCAAAAACTTGTTCGTCATCAATCAGAAATGAATCCATAGGATACAATCTTTGAAAAACAGTTTTAGCCCTGGCAGAGTCTTAACTTGTTTTAAAGATAATTGAGTGAGTGAGTGACATACTGGAGTAGAAAACAATAAGAGTGACGCTTTGGCATATATATATCTCACCGAAACTGGACCAGTAATAATGAAGGCTGAGCAAATTAGGGAAGCAAAGTGATTGTACCGTTCGTTTCAAATCACCTTTTCGCCTTTAGTTTCTCGTATTGTTAACCCGTTGTGTACTGACGGCATCGTCAGATGCCACATTATGTTCCTATTGATTAGGCAGTGGATGAATTCGTTGCATTTTCTACTGCACGTAATAACTGACACTGCAAACCGTTGGGTTTTGGTTTCCATAACGCACCTTGAGCTTTCCAAAGAGAGGTTCAGGCAGCTTTGTGCAACTTTCCATCAACTCAAGTTAGCTTTACACCTTTACACCTTTATTGCTCTCACTTTTAAAACAATACATCAACAATGGCAGTAGAAAATCCTAATCATAGGTGGAGAACGTGCCCACTCGAAAGTTCACAGAACTTATGGGGCCTAAAAAA
>LQNS02277812.1:4510135-4521001 GCA_001587735.2 Parhyale hawaiensis
TCATTCCTCTACATTCTACTAACATAATGGCAATAGCTCATAGAGGACCGGGGTGTAAGTCCCGGTGTCTTTTTGGGAATGGGCCTTTTGGTTCGTCTACTGCCGCCTATCTAATCTAATCTAATATCGCGTCGGACATTTAGTTCACAGGAACTCTTGCGTAAACCCCTCGAGGCGTACAATAATGAGTCATTGGCGTTAGGGTTTGATTTGCTAAATTCCCCCATCCTTTTTGATAGGGAGCCCCCCCCCCCCCCGAGAGATTCTATTTGTTACTGTTGTAGCCTCAGTTAGGCCTACTTAGCTTGCTTCTGGTTTTATGCCCACACTGATCTTGTTTTGCTTCGGGTGCAGCGCCCATAGGGTTAGGTTCGCCCGTCCTACGTTAAGGGGCTCGGCAACCCCAGGGGGCTCGTGTAGGTTGCCTCAGCCATTAGCTAGGCCTTGAGGCCGTGTGTTTCGTGCCCACTTTGCTTCCTTCCCGACTTGCTGTTCCCATGCGCGTTGATCCTGTGTGGTGGGAACACCTACGTGCATGGGTTCCCCGTTTCTCTTGGCATGCTATATGTCCCTTGCTCTTTCCTTTGTGATATCGTTCTGCTCGGAAACGGAGGTTAAACTTCCTAACTATAACTAATAACTAACTGCAGGTGCAGAACCCTGGTTGTTGTTGGGCACTTCACCCATATGAGATGTTGCAACTCGCTGCAATTCCTGGTGACGATGTTAGTTTAGTAAAGTTAGGTAGGCTCCCTAGATTTTCTTTTCTGTCCCGCGAGGTGGGCTGCCGATCGAGTTAACTGACTTTTCTGCGGGGCTCTTACCTTCGCTCCTGCGGAGGGCCACGGAGGGGACCGTCCGATGGGGCGTGTCTTTCTTCTGTCTTCTTCTCTCTCTTGCCGCCTGAGTACAACGTCGTGGTTCTGACTGTAAGCCGAGTAAATCATCTTAGATCGCTATTGATTGTCTTATATTCTCAAATAGCGGGACAATACCAATATAATAATAATCTCTCATATGAGAAAATACATTTTTTCTTTGTTTCTCTTCTTCTTCTTCTTTCCTGACTTTTCTCTTACCGTTCCCACTAAAATGTGGGAACATCTTAGTGCATGGGATCCACGCTTTTTCCAGGTGCTGCATATCTCTCCTAGCTATATTTCTCTGTAAGATTGCTTTTGTTATGGACACTGAGGCTCAAGCTTCTAAGTGCAGTAATAATTGGGTTCTCTGTAATGAAATTAATTTTGTCCTTCACAGGTATTATGGACGGAGCCTTGCCGAGCCCCCAAGGACCACAATATTTTCGGCAATGTCACCTTTTCTCTGCCGTGGGACCGCATGTACGATATTTTTGGCCCGAATGTGTATTTCCTAAGCCAGGACTGCCGAGCAAACAACTGGAACACGAGCGTACTGCTCACCAGCCGGCATTATCCTTCCCTCCAGAAGCTAGATTGCCGTGGCAAAGGGTCTCCACTGTTAAATAATGAATATGCTCACAGAATTGTGAACAAAAACGGCCTCATTGTGCACAACTTACGAGTTGCTATCGAATGTACGAGAGAAGACGACTGTTGCCTGCTTTTCGATGCATGTGAAATGCGTGCCAACAATCACAAAAAGAAAAGGTGGTCCTGCTTCAAGAGTAAGATGAAATGCCGATACAAATGGTCTGCTTCCCAAACACGGAGTTATTTAGAAAAACGGAATATCTTCATTTGCTAGTTATCTATTTCAGATCAGCACTAAATTTAACGTAACACTTTGTCTTCTTCTCCAAAGATCGAATAATACACCTCTGTTCGCCACTAAGTTTATTGAGTAGCTACTATATATACGCAAGTAAGATCGGAAACATGCTAAATAAGATAGGTATGACGTTTCGTCCCTCAACGGTGGACATCTTCAGGTATAGGATTAAAAATCTACCATCTGCAACAAATGAAACGCTCAAGTTAGCTAGACGTTACGTAAAGAAAGCTTATCTTCACAAATTACATAGAACAGCCATACTGCATGTGGTCAAGAGCATAGCTAAGAACGAACTG
Source organism: Parhyale hawaiensis (assembly GCA_001587735.2). Taxonomy (NCBI): domain Eukaryota; kingdom Metazoa; phylum Arthropoda; class Malacostraca; order Amphipoda; family Hyalidae; genus Parhyale; species Parhyale hawaiensis. Next base: position 4,512,187 of record LQNS02277812.1, read on the forward strand.
GAACGGTTTAACGTCAAGAAAGTGGAAGGTGCAGTTGGTTATTACGGTGCAAGCAACACCGTTACTCATCAAGCAATATATTTAAGCACTTTCGGGATGAACACCAAACCGAACCGTTCCCCATAGCAATTTTTTCTACCGCATTTTCTGTTCTTTATTGATAGCCGGATGTCACATCATTGAAAATAGCGGAAGCCATAACCATCAGAAGAGATATGCCAACAATCACCATAAAATACAATGAATTCTCAAACTTCTTCAACCTCTTCAACTGAAATAGCCACGCCCCTCCAGACCAGTGACGTCACACCGCAGTACACGACCAACCGTCATTGTCTGGCACCGTTCCGGTTCGTCCTCAGCTCTGCTCTTGACCACATGCAGTGTGTCTTTTCTTTGTAATTTGTGAAGTTAAGCCTTTCTTTACATTACGTCTAGCTAACTTGAGCGTTTCATTCGTTGCAAATGGTAGTTTTTTAATCCTATACCTGAAGATGTCCACCGTTGAGGGACGAAACGTCGTATGTTATTTAACATAATTCCGATTTTGCTCGCGTATAGTACTGAATAAACTTAGTGGCGAACAGAGGCGCTAGTTAGCTGCAATTTCTTCAGTACCAGCGTACACTAGTCCGAAGCAGCAGTGTCCTCAAGATCAGTGACCACTAGTCAGAAGCAGCAGTGCCCTCAAGATCAGTGACCACTAGTCAGAAGCAGCAGTGTCCTCAAGATCAGTGACCACTAGTCAGAAGCAGCAGTGCCCTCAAGATCAGTGACCACTAGTCAGAAGCAGCAGTGCCCTCAAGATCGGTGATCACTAGTCAGAAGCAGCAGTGTCCTCAAGATCAGCGTACTCTAACAAAGGCAACGATTTCTGCATAGTTTTGTAGTGTTCGTGGAAGCCCTTTAGCAATCAGTGCGAGTATTTATCGTGATTAAATCCGCCAGTAATCAGCTTAATGCTCGGTGACCTTTAAGCTTGTTGAAGGTTGTTCTCGTATGATGTGGGGACAGCATGCGTCTTGGTACAAGCTGGAAGAATGGGCTGTGGGGAGTACACAAGGTATTATGAAGATTTTACAAAGGCGCTTGGCTGCCTCAAATTACAATCAAGCTAACTGAAAACGATAATAATGAGACTTTTAAAGCAATTTTCAGTCTTTTCACGACTGGAAATGCTGTTACTTTGCTATCCCAATCGTCACAGTCAAAGCTGTGTTCTTTACGCTGCAGACTCGCCCCATTTATCTTAACCTTTCCTGACTCCAAAGTGGAATTGGGCTCTTCGAGAGTACCAGTTGTTGCAGGAACCTTCCGTCTCTTACGCCTTAGCTTCAACAATCGGTGGTCGATTGTAGCTGTGGTTTCCTCTGGGGCCAGCAAGCCTCCATCTCCAGCACGAACCTGTGCTTGTGGATTTCACACGTGAGTTGTGCGGTCAACTGACAAAACCTTCACTAAATAGTCCGCACAAGTCTGTTCCAAAATAGCCAAGCACGCCATCGCCCTATAGACATCTACAGTAGGCCTAGAAAAGAAAGCCCCGATTATACGCTTATAGCTTTCAAGATCACACATAGGACCTGGAGAGCCTGCATCTTCGCCGTGAATGTGCTCGTGCTTGGGAGGTCGCAGCATCATTGTCTGTTGCGACCGTCGGGCGAGCAAAAGAGATCACCCCCAAAAAACCTGTGACTTACCACTTCAGATCACCGTTCAACAAAATGGTACAGGCGCACCCTAAGATTGACTTCTCGCGTTTTCCAAGTCTCCAAGCTCAACATCCACCGGCACAGACGCATATGATGTCAAATCTTGCATTATTTATTGTTACTCTGTAGATTCTGACTGGGACCCCGGCCTTTTTCAGTCCCCCCCGGCCCCGATTTATCGAAAATTGCTTACCCCGGTGCCGGCCCCGGTTTATCGATACCGCCCCCGGCTTTTCAAGGTGTGAAAACCGGGGGTTAAGCGGGGGCTTTTTTGGGAAGGGAAAACACTTGAGCAAAAGAACAAGTTTTCTGGGGGGAAGCTAATTTTTTGTGCATAAGCTGATTCATTACGACTTACAGTTGATCAATATCCTATCAATATACTGCCAGTGCAAGAAACCCCCGGCCCCGGCTATTTGGTTTCGGTCACCCCGGCGCCCTCAGAGGTGTATTCTGGCGAGCCCTTTCCCAGCCCAAAATGTTTAGGGCCTTACGCACGCAAGGATCCCAAGTGGCTTCTCCCCACGGGATGTTGCAGCTGGCCGCAGTTCCTGCTGAAAAGATTAGTTTGGTAAAGTTGAGTAGTTTCTCCATATTTCCCCTTCTGTTTCGCGAAGTGGGTGGCGGTAAGCAACCCATCCCATGGAACTCCTGTCTGCTCCCGTGTAGAGGGTCACGGATGGGACCCCCCGCACGAGTGTTCGCTTTCTTCTCTCTTCTTCTCTTTTCGTTTTTCGTCTCTTTCCCTGCGCCGCACGGCTGAGCGATCTCGTTCGACCGAGCCGTGTGGAGTTGGAGATGCTCGCGCCTTATTTCCTGCCAGACATGGTGCACCTGGCCAAGATTGTGCTAATAGAACTCATTTAAGTTCGACTCAATTTCTAAACTACATCATACAAAATGTTAGCCCATAGTAGCCACCGTATCTAATACGGCGCGAAAACCCTCAATATAATAATTGATCCCCCCCAGCCCCGATTATATAGGTACGTTATTTAGTAAATTTTATTTTAGCTCACATATGGTTTTTGTGGTTTTTCTTGCCTCGAGTATTTTAAGTGGGTTCATTTAAGAGGTTACAGGAATAACGTTTTCGTCGCAAATGCTTAATTTTCGAGATATATGACTTTGAAGTTCCCATTGTTTTTCTACGGGAGAAAATAACCGGCGTCGTTATAAGCTTGCTAGCGACCTTATAGGAACTTAACCAAACCTACCTAACCTGTGTTATTTTCTCCGATAGAAAAACAATGGGAACTTCAAGGTCACATTTTTCAAAAACTAGAAGCATATGCGACGAAAACATTCATGTAAATAGTCTTCAATGACTCACTTAACATACTAAAAGCAAGAGAAAAACGTGTATGAGTTATAGTACAACAATACCCATTATTTTTTCTCCCCCCGGCTTTAACCCTGACCCCGGCTGTTTGGTTGGTTGTCGCCCCGGTCTTTCCAAAATCGTCGCCATGATTGTTCTTTATTGCGCCGTCACCATGTGTAATTGTGTACACTGGATAAGTGCTACGCTCCAATTGTCGACTGTTATTGTGATACCAGAAGTGTGAGGGCATTGCGAATATGCAGTCCAGGTTATTTACGAATAGTAGCGATGTAAGGAATGTACTGGCTGTGTCCTGATTGGCTGTTCTATGGTTTAATCTTTAAATAACTTATTGCATGTTTGATGTGCCTTATTTTTCTCGTTGCATTTCTTATATATATACCGTAATTCATTATGGCATTTTTACCTATCTTAATTCATTGAAGCTTTTCTGTAGCCTCCTATTTTCTTATTGTATCTTTAGTATTTTTACATATCGTATGTCATTGCGATTTTACATATCTTCCTTTCTTTTACTAAAGTTTAAAGGTCATATGAGGACTGTACAACTAATACGCGAACTGTTTGACGTGAATTGATCCCTAGGGAATAATCCCCTTTGTGGTGTTGGATTCACACACATGAGCTGATGATCCTGCCATTCACCGTATACAGATCTCTCCCATTTGAACTTGATTGCTGGCAGTAGACAAACCGCTGGGCCCATTTCCATTCCCATATAAGCTTGATCGCTGGGCCCATTTCCATTCCCGTTTAAGCTTGATCGCTGGGCCCATTTCCATTCCCGTTTAAGCTTGATCGTTGGGCCCATTTCCATTCCCGTTTAAGCTTGATCGCTGGGCCCATTTCCATTCCCATTTAAGCTTTGATCGCTGGGCCCATTTCCATTCCCATTTAAACTTGGTCGCTGGCAGTAGACAAGCCGTTTGGCCCATTTCCATTCCCATTTAAGTTTGATCGCTGGGCCCATTTCCATTCCCGTTTACGCTTGATCGCTGGGCCCATTCCCGTTTAAGCTTGATCGCTGGCAGTAGACAAGCCGCTGGGCCCATTTCCATTCCCATTTAAGCTTGATCGCTGGGCCCATTTCCATTCCCATTTAAACTTGATCGCTGGCAGTAGACAAGCCGTTGGGCCCATTTCCGTTCCCATTTAAGCTTGATCGCTGGGCCCATTCCCATTTAAGCTTGATCGCTGGGCCCATTTCCATTCCCATTTAAACTTGATCGCTGGCAGTAGACGAGCCGTTTGCCCATTTCCATTCCCATTTAAGCTTGATCGCTGGGCCCATTTCCATTCCCATTTAAACTTGATCGCTGGCAGTAGACGAGCCGCTGGGCCCATTTCCATTCCCATTTAAGCTTGATCGCTGGGCCCATTTCCATTCCCATTTAAACTTGATCGCTGGCAGTAGACAAGCCGCTGGGCCCATTCCCAGAAAGCAGCCGTGATTTACAATCCGGCCGTCGTTGAGCTATTGCCTTATGTCAGACGCACGTAAACATCTGAGGGAAAAGGGCACCACGCACCCAAGGGGCCCGAGTGCCTTTTCCACCGGATATGTTGCAGCTTGCCGCAGTTGCTGCTGAGAAGGTTAGTTTTGTAAAGTTAGGTAGGTTATATTTCCCCTTCTGTTCCGTGAGGTGACCTGTCGATCGAGGTAGCCGACCTAGTCTGCAGAACACTTCCCCTCTCTCTCGCGTCTTTTTCTATTCTTAACGATTTTTTTCCCGCCAGTAGTAGCGCACTCAGCTGAGACTTTCCGGCAGGAATGCCAAGACAAAACATTCATATACCGATGTGAGTCTCACTGCTTGGATCCCGTCGTATGACGTGGGTAGGTGGTAAAACCAGGAACCCGGTATATAATAATAATCCTGAGGAAAACAAAAAGAAATGAAAGGAAATGATCTTGCTAGCACGATGTATTGCTGCAGATTTGCCGAATTGGGCCTACGCTGTTTGTGAAGCGCGATTTTTTCGTTTGGCGGATTGCAGAATGAATGAGTTGAAAGCAGTAACGATTTGCTGCGAAAGGTAATACCGATGGTTTACTTCGCTGCCATGGGCCTGTCCACCTTGAGTACCTTCCCGATGGCTGCACTGTGAACAAGACTTGCTACGGTGAGGTTTTGGAGCGTTTGATGAATGCCTTCCGTCGCACATGGCCAGGGGCTGTTTTTCCATCGCTAACAATGTCGCAGCCCATTCAGACCGCCGAGCTCACGAGCTTTTGGACAAGTTCTCAATCACTGTGCTTACCCGAACAACCCCCCCCACACTTGCCTGACTGTGCACCTTACGATTTTCTCGTTTTTCTCCAACTGAAAAGACCCTTGGAAGGAAGTACCTGACTTTGACATGATGCCCGAGATTACATGGCAAATACGACGAAGCACATTCTAACGAAAGCCTGGCAAGATTATCACCAGTAGAAACACTTTTGGGATAAGTGTCAGCGATTGGGAGGAGAGTGTTCGTGAGCTGTATCTTCTAAGTAAGATTACATTATGTATTATGACGTTAGTCCGCGTATTGTTTTGGAAAGATCTCGTATGTTTGCTAGGGTATTCTTCCTTTAAAATGACGGTTTATAGTGAATAATTTGTGTAATTTGTGTCTTCATTGTTCTCTTGAGTTACCAGTTTGCTGTGAAGAACGGCACTATTGCACCTGCCGGCATGAGTTCTAGAATTGTGAAATTTCTATATTAGCCTATATTGCCTCACTACGTAGGCTCTTCCCTCAAGAATACAGTAGGAGAAAGAAGGAACCCTTCTAGCAAAATAACATAGGCTAGTAGGAATAGAGTTAATGGTGATCTCAAATAGAGAACAGATCAAAACATCTCATGTGCCAAAGTATTGTGATATGCATAATTTAAGAGGATTTTCCCCTCCTCTCCCTCACCTGACTCCGTCTAGGACTTAGCCCCGGGGTTTTACCTGTTTTTTAGATCTGATTTACTTATGAAGCGGATATATACTAGAATCTTTACAATTTGATATATTCTAGTTCTCTCTAGGGTTTGAGGAATACGTTTGGGTCTTCAGAGACAAGTTTTACTCGGTTCTAGGCTGATTTAATTAATTGGTCTCATATATGGGCCCTACGACCCCAGGGGCAAACCCCAGTACCTTTTCCGCAGGAGATGTTGCATCTGGCCGCAGTTCCTGCTGACGAGGTTAGTTTTGTAAAGTTAGGTAGTTTCTACGTTTCTGTTCCGTGAGGTGGGCTGTCGATCGAGACAGCGCACCTAGTCCGCGGGACTTCTCTCATCTCTCTCGTGCGGAAGGCCGTGAAAGAGGCCGACCACTCGAGTGTCTCCTACTATGCTTTGCGCCTTGTTTCCCTGCCCGTAGTAGCGCACGTAGGCCACGCGACAAATTTTGTGGTATTTGAATACTACACACTCATCTCTGTTGGAACGCCTGAGTTAATAATAATAATTGGTCTCATATTAAAAGGATTTCTTAGGTGGCCTGAGCTGGCCCATCTCACCACGCCTTCTTGTGTAGTCAGCGGAGCCAGTTCCATGTTGTCTGCTTCTCTGATTTCACACCCGTCGTCTTTCCGTCCTATAGGCACGTTTGCTACAGTCGTCGATTCCCATAAAGAACTTACCCAATGCACCACCTTGCAAATGTCAAGAAGGGTGATTTCACCTACAATCTTTTCCACCTTGATGGAACAATTCTTCCGTTGTTTTTCCAGAATATTAAGGAATCAGTTTGCTCTCCCCTCGGAAGTCCCATATGTTAGTCCCTTCCGGAACCGCAGAACCACATACGATCCACATTCGACTTCTTCAACGAATACCATAAAGCTCAGGATGGCCTAAATTTAGAGACCTCTAAGCCTTAAACCTCTTACAATTCAGGGTCTCGACTCCTGCTGCTCCACATGCGTGTAACCTCTTGCCCTATCTGTCTTACAAACGGACCAACAACATTGATAGTATAACCTCTAACACTTCGTCAGGAATTTTTTTTTATTACTCCACTGATCAGTTCAATCCTGAAATCTAACAGCTGTAATTCGATACTCAGAAAAAGACCCAGATCACGTTTGGGATTGTGCCCTAAAATTTACGCTGCCTAAGACAGCCCACTTACAAGACACCTCCTGCAGTCCCTGCACGCTATGTCTGACCGAGTGAAGGACTTGTCTCCTTCCAGAAAACCTTGCAGTGTTCCACCTTAACAAACTCTGCTGCTTTTGTGCCACTTCCTTCACCGTAACACCTTCGTTCCGACGTGCTTCTTAGGCTGAGCATAGCCTACTCCCATGTAACCCTTGATACCGGACCCACTTCTCGATAGGCTCTAGTTAACAGCCTCTGCTACCCAACGTCCTATGCCTTCGCTTCGCCCTTCAAGCTCAAGCATATACAGTAAATATAACTTGATACTATACGTATCTCCCGTACTCAGTTTACCAAGACTATGGTATTGTCACGTTACAATGCCATGCCAAGATCTGTGGTAAAGGAGGATATATGCTCTAGACTTCCATACTGCACCCATTACGTACTGCCTTCCAATCTGACTTTGCTCATTCACTTGGCCTAAATAATAGCCGCCCTGGTCATTTATAAATGTAAACGGTGTCTAATGAGCGAGATGCAGGAAAACATGCTTGTGACAAGCCAAAGATGCCGAAACACATTTTCCCACTATATTCGCCTCCCACTATTCCGTCGCGACCGATTTATTGCGTGGGCGTGGTAGAATGAGCCCGCTCACTCCTCTACATAACTGCCAGCTGGTTGCCCTAGCCCCTAAACGCCACCGGACTGCCCGCCAGGCCTGAAATAACTTCAATGTGAGACACCGGGATTAATTCACCCTACAATCTGTTGAGATGCGTCCCTAACGAGTGTTATAATCTATAATATTGTAACGATCTTTACATAGATCCGCTTCTGAAAAAAAAAAAAACAGATCTGGGAAGGCAGCTAAAACTTAAGGTCTCACACTATGTGTCCCTTGCTTCTTCCTCTGTTAGATCGCCGTTGCTGTGGAGACGGAGACCTAAACTACTCAATATATTAATAATAATGTCTTAGTCCTGCACTGTCTGAAGTTTATTAATGGTGGGAAAAAAGACGTTTTCCAGCGCCCTTGGCGTATTACAGTCGTAATTTATTTTTCAAATGGTGAACGGGGTCAAAGCATTACACGTGCCAAAATACTGTTCGTGGCCAATATCAGTGATATCTACATATATAATATTAGCAATACGTGTAGTCCTTCAGTAGCAGGAGGTTCGAAAAACATGATTTTGAGTCTGTTTGCTGAACAGGTAAGTTGTCTAGCGTTTGCCATAGGGTTAGGTTAGTTTAGGTTCGTCCATCCTATGCTATGAGGCCAGCCAACCCCAGGGGGCTCGTGTAGGTGACCTTAGCCATAAGCTAGACCTTCGGGACAATTATTTTTCGAACCCACTTTGCTTCATTACCGATTTCATACTCCTACTTACGCATGCTTTATTTGTTCTTCCTCTTCTTTCCCGACTTGCTGTTCCCATGCGGCGGGCCCTTTCCCTGCCACAATATTTTTGGGCATCACGCGGCTAAGGGTCCCGAGTGCCTTCTCCGCAGGGTATGTAGCATCTGGCCGCAGTTCCTGCTGAAAAGGTTAGTTTTGTAAAGTTAGGTAGGTCCTCTTTATTTCCCCTTCTGTTCCGCGAGGTGGGCCGCCGAATGGTGGTAAGCGACCCATCCCATGGGACTCCTATCTGCTCCCGTGTGGGGGGC
>LQNS02277812.1:4893629-4910420 GCA_001587735.2 Parhyale hawaiensis
TTTCCCTATTTCATAGTCAGCATTTGGAATAGACTACCTTCCGATGTTGTTTCTGCGGAGTCGGTCAACTCGTTTAAAAATCGTCTTGACATACACTGGGAGAGATATCCTCCTCAACTAAGAACTTCTCCTCCACGAGTCGCAAGCACTTAACGACCACAGCTTCCCAGGCCATTTTATGCTGACTTCTTCTCACCTCCACTCCATCTATATATTTAAGCTCCGTATATCAGTGGCAATCGATCATGCTTGGGGGCATTCATGGCGGAGACTCTTCTCCCTCTCTGATTTTTTATTTTTCTTTCTCTTTTTTCTCTTTGGTCTTCCGTTTTTTCTCCTCTCGTTTCCCCCAATCCTCTATATCTTTCTAACATAATGGCAATAGCTCAAAGAGGCCGGGGTGTTAGTCCCGGCATCTCTTTAGGAATGGGCCTCTTGGTTCGTCTACTGCCGCCTATCTAATTTAATAAAGAGAACTAATTAAGCGACGAAGCCAGACCTGCAACACTTCCATTGTTCTCAACTTTAGAGAGGTGCGCTGGTTTCCCCTAGTCAAAAGTAACAATGTTTTCTTTAGCAGTATTGCAAGTTATTTGTGTGGGGTTTCAGGTGCTGATGCTTAATTGCATACTCTGTAGATTGCTCTGGAGTTTCCAGCCGCCTATTTCCTCCAGTCCTCTACAATTTACACCCTACTAACATAATGGCAATAGCTCATAGAGAGCCGGGGCGTAAGTTCCGGTGTTTCTTCGGGAATGGGCCTTTTGGTCCGTCTACTGCCGCGTATCTATTCTAATGAAATCTACATGGCTTGCTTTAAATGCTCACAAAGCGGGAGCGGTTAGGGAAAAAATCCTGTGCAGAGTTCCGGACAAGTGAAGCCGAGATGGGTTTAGCTGGGCCGATAGTCTTTTGTCCTGTGTTTTCACTTCACTTCGTTTGAAGACTTCGTACTGTTCTTTCAAACACGACTGTGTGTCTACCAAAAAATTCCATAAAATGTTTACCGTCGTATTCTCTGGCATAGCCCGTGTCACTAGTGCAGTGTCATTTCAAATTTTTAATTTTTAGCGAATGTCGTCTCCAAAAGCAGAGTTTACAGACAGCAACGCATTCAAAAGCGGTGAAGTAAAAAGACAGGACCAAAGACTATCGTCTGCACCGGGCTTAAGTCACCAAGTTGGCCAGATCGGAACAGTCCTTGGAAAAATTATTAGACGCAGCCTGATATTTTTTGGTACCTACTCTGCGTATTTCAAATTTACTTGGATAGAAGCAAGCAATAAAAAAAGAACTACAAAACATTTTTCGCTGTGGAAACGTATTTATAACAATAGTACGAGTACTACTACAGCACTGTGTTCAGTAAACTAGCTAAATACCCAACAATGAGGCTTACAGATCAAGTTGCGTATTCACAGCCTTATCATACTACACAGCCTACAGTCTATCAAAGTTTGATGATAGCAATAGGTTTACACATTGGCCTATCGTGAATTAGTTAACGCTACGTTATGTTAATTTAAAGGCTGAAAGAAGTAACGTTTGGAAATCTCAGAAACAAAGACTCGAACGCGTGTACCGTAGGTATTCTTTTTTTCTTAATATTAAGAGAACTGGTTCAATACTTTTACCATGAAACATAGATTGGTAAAAACTCAAATTCTCCTGTATTTGTACCTTCAAGTAATTGGAAATACGTTTTCTATCCAGATATGTTCGAAATAAGTACGTATGTACCATGAATATCAGGTTAGGACGGGGTACACAGTCAGACCTGTACAATAAGAGGCCTAGCTCGACTCTCTCGACTGCGGTCAGCTAATGATTTTAAGTCGTTACTTCCCAAAAGTATCGCGCTGAGCGTGTCATCCAGCTAATTGGTAATAGAAGAAAGATGAAAACTCATATTTTACCCCATCTCGTTGCTATTATATCAAATAAACCCTAAACGAGTCCGCTTGGATGACGTCCTATAACGTGGGTGCTATTGTGAAACTGGGAAATGATAATAATAATAAGTACCGTAACCTTGTGAATCGAATTCCAAAGCCTGCGGCAGATGAAGGTCGACGTCGTTCCAGTGGTCATCGGAGCTCTGGGGGCCATGTCAAAGAATGTCAAGACTGCCCTGCGAGAGCTGAAGTGCGGCCATCTAGACCCAGGAACCCTCCAGAAAAGTGCTCTGCTTGGAACAGCGCACATCATTCGCAAAGTGCTCTGAGCCTTAGATCACGAGATGTGACCCGGCGCCAGAGTGTAGAGCTGAACATCGCTCAACCGATCCAATTTGGGTTGTGAAATCCACTCGAAATAATAACAGTAAACAAATTTGCTGAGTAAAATAAACGTTTTTGTACGTAATTGAGCTGTATATAGGAGCCAGTTAGGAGCACAACACCTTGAGTAATTCCTTTTACTCATATAAGAGGAAGAATTAGCAGTTGGGACGTGAGTTTTGGACTGTACACAAGGTTCATGTTTAATTGAGGACGTGCTTACTCATGTGGTATAAGTAATATGATTTTTTGAGGAAAGGAGATGGCTGATTTAGCAAAATCATAACTCTCGTAATGTTACAAACTGAACTAAGAATAATTAACAGCTGGAAAATTTTAACGAAACTCTTTGGAGAAGTTGTTTACTCCTACACAGCGGTAACAAAATTCTCAGTGCATGCGTAATAAACAAGCATACAGGCAAGAGGTGCATCTCAGGATTACAAAAGTTGCTTGCAATCTGCGAGAGCCAAGCGAATAATCTCTGTATTGAGTATAATACGGTAAAAAAAAGTGTGCATGTATATTAGGCCTAGGAGTAGGAGCGTGCCTGGTCATCAATATTCTGTTCTCAATAGAGTGGAGCTTACGTACTAAACAGCTTCTCTTACCTGGGTCAAAATATCACTAATGGTTCTCGAGGGGACCAGGATATAGAGAAAGAAAAGCAATAGCTCCATGGAGTTGGTATTATAGCACGTTAATTTTGAAATTCGGACACAGCTCTGAAGGAGCCAAATGCCAGCTGTTCCGAACCTATTGTTACACCTTACGCTGTAACTCACTTTGGTAAAGCTTTAAGAAGAAGTCAATTGAGCTCCTGCGTGTTGCTTATAACGACATATTCCACATATGTCTATAACTTTTTGAGTTCTGGCATTGAGACAAATGAGGCAGACAAACAACAAACATACGGATGGATCTTCGCCAAAGTTTATCATATTTTCCTCCTAACAAACCTAATAATCCCTGTAAATTTCGTCGAAATCCGCCATCATATTCACCGAATCCAGTAGAGCTAAAACATACCTAACGTTATTGAAAGTATTTTGGAAGTTTTCGTACAGATAGATTTCTGAGTATAGTAGGTATGGCATATAAAAAGTTCTAGTTACGTCAGATCACTCCTACTCGATGACGTAAGAAACACACTGTGAAAGCCTGCATATAATTTTTATTGGTGTTTTCAAAGAAATGAAAGTGAAGAAGTTGATGCCGTATTGGTAAACGTTGCACTGCATCAATATTCCATTTAAAATAAATAAGTAAATAAATCAACATTTGCCGTGTCATCTCCTCAATACAATAATTCATACCTAGACTCTCCTCTATGAAGAATAATCTTTTTACTTCGTTTGTTTTCTAAAACTTGTGCGTCTATTCTAGTCTTCGTGGTCTAACCGGAATTTTCAGCCAATCACCGGATGTGAATTTCCAGCGCATGTAGCGATATTCTGAGGGTATGGCAACACTGACGTAATCCTATAAATAAAGCTTGTTCGTTCCTGACTCGCCTCAGTCTTCATTTGTCAGCTCTCCAGAACGTCGAGTTCTTGTGCTCTCTTCGGTCTCACGTGAGTGTCTAGGCAAGTGTTGTGGTCCTGTGTTCTATAAGTTTTCCGACGGCGTGGGAAGCACGTTCATGCCGAAATAAGTTTACACCTTTATTGTTCTCTTGTTACAATTGAAATTCTTACAAACTTACTAACAATAAAAAACCGAGAACACATCATACTAAAAGTGATTCGATACTTATGGGATACTCTGTACTTATTTAAAATCTATCGAGTCAATTTCCTAACGTAGATCATAAGACGACAAAAAGTAATACATTAATACATCTAACATTATTACAAAGTGACATTTGAACTTAAATACTGTGGTATGTATAAGGGATTCTGTGACCCTTCAATTGTTGCAAAAGTTGAGCTTGTGATAAAAAAAATTACGGTCATTCTTAAAAAGATAGATAGTGTGGACGAGGCTTTACAATGAAGTGAGGTTCACAAGTGCGACTTTTCTGACAGTACCGCGAAGATATTCTTACGAAAACCAAAACTACGCTAAGCATACTGTTGTGTACTAAGCAAAGTTTCAATAAGTTTTTGTAATGTTTCTAGGAGTGCTTAATAAAAATCATTATTTACTTGTGGGACCGGTGGAAATTCTACGGTTAATTAATGTCTTAACTTATCTTAGTTTGACTTGAGGCAGCGCTCTGAACTTATGGGGATGATTTATGCAGTTTTGAAGTGTTTTTTTTTTTTTATTTTGGAACCGATTTGAATGAAGATTGGTACAGATTTGAAAACACCAGAGAAATTGTTTTGACTATTGTAAATTTTTCCATTTTCGCCAGAGAGAACGAGTTATGATCAGATTCACTGTTCTCCCGTTTAACACAAGATTACTAGATAACCTGAAAATGTTCTAAGAACACGGACACCATCTTTGTTTTTTGAAAGCCTAGATGATTGCTTTGCCCTGATTTCTGTTCCATTGGTTTAGCAGGCTAGACCACTTTACAATCGGGCTGTTCCGATCAAAATCAGGCTATATGATTATGGGATATGAATACAATTTCAAACGCATGCAATATATTGAGAAATGATAAATTGCGGAAAGCACTGTAGCGGACACGGAAACAGAACCTTACACAACACAAGTCACGTGGCAACTGAGGGCCGGGCCACCCGTGGCCCGTGCAGCCACACGGTGCGGGCTGTGAGTGTGACGCCAAGCAACGGTCGGACCCTGCCCGAAGACTTACGTAGATGGTCTGTGTTAAGCGTTAACCTTCTATGATCCACAGTCCTTCCTGAAGAACTTTAGAAAAATCCCAATAATTTTCATTCACTTGAGCCGTTTCACGCTATACTGCACTTCATTGAAGAGAAGGAACGTTGTGCCCTGAGAAGTAGTCGTAGTGTGTCATAACGTTTCTCTTGCTCATCTGTCACGTGCTTCTGAATTTAGTGGAGCGTGAACTGCCAGTGGGTAATCATACACTCCCCATTTTCGTGTTTATTTCTTTGTTAATACTGAACATAGAGTGTTACAATGATTCATGCACGTGCAAAAACGTTCCAGCATTCATTTCAAAAAACTGTTCAAAAAATAACTTTACTATATAGAGTGATACGAGCAAGTTTTCTAGTGTCCTTCCTGTAAGACAGTGGGCCGTTACGCCAATTAGCTGGCAGGGCACACTATAAACGGGCGCTATTTTCGCTTTTCAAACACTGATCAATACGTGCCACGAGATCACCCAAATTATGATCCCATGTCCAAGATATGGTCTTTTCTTACTCACTTGCAAGACAAATTCCGAACGTTCCACTATCACAACTTATGTGTCTTTATCAGAAACTTGTGCCTTACAAAGGAAAGACTAAGCTCAAGTAATATGTTCCCAGTAAGCTCCACAGCTGGAGCTATGAAGTCTTTACTATATGTGATTCGAGATCACATACGTTTCAAGCATTCAACTGCTGACCTCGACTTAAGAGGATAGCAGAGTTGGATATCAGAAAAAGCAAAATTCAGCAGGACTTCTCTTTCAATAGAGACTCTCCATTCGCTGAGAAAGAGCCAAAGCAATAGCACAGCTCAAACTTTTCAAAGAAGCATAAGAAATGATGGCAATACTCACTGGCCAGAATATGGAATAAACCAACACCGATGTAAAACTCAGAAGATATTCAGTAAAAACAGTAAAACTCACAACTCGGAAGATATTCTTAATACTCCTTGCAAACATGAATCCTGAGTGTCCAATATTTCAACTTATAGTTTAATGTTATATACGCTAGAGTAAATGAGCTATTACATAATATATATACTCTGTCATTGTAAACGTTTGCCCTGTGTGTCAAATTTTCTTCAATTAGTTGCTTTCAGCTTATTGATTAAAGGATTATTTAGTTATTTGCCTAAACTTTTTAATAAATAACCCAGAGCTCACAATATCAATAATAAAATTCAGTCATTTAAAATAATTGCCATTTGATTAATAAACTGAAAGCTACTAATTGAAGAAAACTTCATGCACAGTGCTGATCTTTTCAAGGATAGAGATACTAGCTTATTTACTCTCGTGTATATTGGGCATTCATATCAATATGTTACACTAAACATCAATGTTGAGGAGGCAGAAGAATTTGTCCAAGATACTTAAACTTTTAAATTGTGTCGTTAGGATAGAATACATTATATCTGTATCTGTACTCTAACTAAAAACCCATTTTTTGTTTTTAATAATATTTCTTCGAAAAACAGCATATTTTCGTAAAACATACAAAATTAAATATTTCTGGGGAGGCAAAGAATATCAATATTTTGTGGTCAATCAGTGATTATAGCCAAATTCAGGTCATTTCCTTATTTCTAAGGGTCAGCCCAGAAATAAAGTAAAAATTGTAAAAGTGTATATAATGAGCTCTTCGGAAAGGTCCGTACAACAAATCGAACTTGAGACGCAAAAGATGCGTACCGACTGAGTTCAAATTCAGCACGATTTTTTTTCTCATTATTAAACACATTTTGATGGGCCAGGTATTTAAATTTTTAAAAAGTGTAAAAATTCTCCACCATTCTGCGAAACGGTGTGGATTTCGGGGTCAAAACTTTTTCGTTCTTTTCAAAAGTCAGTGGATCTGGTTTTCGTACGCTTATTAGACTGCGTTTGCGCTCTAGTCTCATTTGTACGTGTCCGCATTTGCTTGAGCGCAATACGACACAGATTGTGCAGCCTATTCTTTTCCTGCCATATATGACCTGAGCGCGGCCTACCTGCGTCCCTCCACGAGTAATACGCCAGTCTGCTGGTAGTGTGAAGATCGGGGACGTAGTTATTCCATCCCGTTATATTTGTTCTTTTTTTGCCTCGTGTACCAAATATACGTCGTCCAAATTCAAGAATGGTTACGTGTATGTCCGACAGGAGTTGGCATAGCCCCGCTTTAGAACCTGTATCAATTTCAATGACAGAGTCCTCCAGGCAATTATATAAGCAATCCTGATAAGCACGAACAAGACTGTTATCAATAAACCGCCATTTAACATGTTCACTATTGTCACGTCTTTGTTGTACATGTCTGAAATTTTTCTTCTACTAAAATTGCTGTTAAGGTTACAGTCAGTAAAACTATGAGATAAATTCATGGTAATAGCTCCGTGGTCAAGCCAACTCACCCCGTACCTACCATTAATAAGAGTAAACGTGTTAGATGGTAGTAAAAAAAAACTGCGAACGCAACATTATGCTCTAAGAACATGTCACGCAGTCTGCTTTGCGTAGTTGTGCCGCGGCTAGCGTTAAAATCTCCTGCAATAACGAGTTGCGAAGCCGTGTTGAGAGTCACAATACCTTCCAATTATCCCATACAGTGCAGTTATTGATCGACTCTAAAGGATGAATCACGAAAATACACTTTCACAAGTATCATTGAAATTCCTGGGGTCTCATACGTGAGTCCGATATTTCTCCGATTGCATTTCCAATCCTTCAAGTATATCGCAATTCGCTCTCATAAAAGAAGGGACCGCCCCATACCAGATTCGCATATTGTTGTGAAGTTCCTTCTTTGCGACTTCAGCTTTCCTGACATTCAGATCCGCTGTGGTGGTGGGAACTAGTTTTGGGGGCAGTCAGGGGGGGGGGGGGAAGGGGAGAGTGTAGTTATCCGCTGAGTTTCTCGTCGTTAGTGCCTTGAAAAATTAAAACTAGGTGTAATTTTTTCAGACCACGGTTGAACCTTGAGTTGAATTTCTTTTCGATTGGTAACTTTTCCTTCAAGAGAGATGAAAGTTACACACACATTATGAGTGCAATAAGTTCAGTCATAGTGCAATTTGCTATGCCCTTGGATCCCTCCTAGCGGAATAAAAAATAGGCATTACTTTGGAGTGACTCTGCTATATGACATCTGGTGGCCCAACTCGTAATTAAATGACGGCAGCAAATTGATACTTCATGAAAACACCCGTTTTCGTCATTTTTTACTCTTCAGAAGACTTGTCACCTAAAAATTCAATATTTTAACCTAAAAAAAATGGAAATGACGCAGTCAAGTGGCACTGTTTTTCCGGTATCCCCTTTCTCATGTACGAACCCTCACCTGCTGGTCCATGTTTCATAGTTTGGCACATGTCGCCAAGATCTTGGCGACATGTTTGCCGCCCTCGGGAATGCGGCTGCTGGTGGGCTCAGGTTCATATATAGCAGTAGTTAATTAGTTGGTCGAATTTTGTTTACATGTATTATGGATCCCTTGTTTTAAATTTTCTACGATCGCATTTCTTTCTCTTATGCATTCAGTGCGTTTCAATATTACAAAAATTTTGTGATATGTGATTTTCGAAAGTAATAATAAGTTTCTGCAATAATTTTGAAGAGGCATCCGTAACTTTCTGAGTTACATACAGACAAACATTAATCAAACATACAAATGGGCTGAATGATCATCACAAAAAAGTTGGTCATTTGTCCATTTCAACGTTTTTTTTTTAGCTATGACTGAGAATTTGATGACGCTTTATTCTTAGCTTTTGGAGTTAGGTTGCCGACAAACATAAAATCAACCTACACATAAACAAACAGACGGAAATACAGTTCACCAAAAGTCTCTCATTTAGTCTTCGTTATGCTACCAAGAAAAACGAGACAGACAAACAAGCGGTTGAACCAGTCTTCACCAATAGCTTATCATTTATTCTTCGTAACATACCTAAGAGTCTCTGAGAGTTTTGTAAAGATCCGTCCATAACTCTATTGTAAAGATCCGTCCATAACTCTTTTGTAAAGATCCGTCCATAACTCTTTGAGATATTTTGGTACCAGCAGATAAAAATAAAACCTTCTCGTCGGGGTCCGTGTATCGATATAATAAATTCATTCGTATAATAGATACTCAGCCTGGGTTTGCTCGCATCACTAGCAGCAAACAGCAGGTAAAAACACGACGAACCAAGTCAGCGTACACCTGGGCACATCCTCAAGGTAAGGTGAGACAGAGACATAATCACTATATGTCATTGCGGTCCTTGCCCTTTGTAATACTGATGACTTTCGCTACGACTCGTCGGCTTTCGAAAATTAATGAGGTTGATGGCATTGATAAGGACGAGCTGTTTTTTTAGATTACGTCAATGAAAAGGCTCTGACGTAACTTGTTTACTGCTGTTTTATCCTTCCAAAAAAACTTCTACTACAGGAAAAAAATGTTGTCCCAAAACCAACGCTCCTTCCTGGTCACTGAGTAGAAATTCCTTCATAATTTGAAAGCCTGGAGAGCACAAATACAGGTTACTGTATTTATAGTTAGACGAATTTATTCCTACGCCCGGCACTATTGAATATTTCCAGTATTTTCAGAATCGTAAGCTTTTAAATTATTCGCATGTGAGGAGATATAGAAAAGGCAATTAAATAAAATGCAACAAGCAAATTTTTTATATTAAAAAAATTAGAAAGGAGGGAAAATGTTATTAAACAAACAACAAATTTTGTTGCTCTTCAGTTCCGTAACTTCTAATGAATGTCTCTCATAGTTACCTTCGCCAAGTAGGTATATTTATGTCGCGTTTGTCTGGCCATTTGTCTATCTCCAAGATAATTCAAAGAGTTACCGACGGATTTTATGAACTTTAAATTAGTTGTTTGGTATACTGCGAAGAGTAAATGACCAAGTTTCTGTGATACTCGTTCGTAGCACAATAGCCCAAAAAATATTATGAATGAATCATTATGATTTTTGCAGGAGTGGTTGGTAGTGTTAAAAGACATAAATGATCAAATTTAATGATGATCGGTTGGTCTGTTTGACTAAGGTTTCCTTGCAGTGTAACTCAAAAAGTTATGAACGGATCTACTACAAATAAACAGATCCTGTTATTACTGCCAAAGGCATAAATGATCTAACACTAAGAATGACTGTCGTGTGTTTATATATTTATTTATATGTTCGGTGTCACGCTCTTAAGAATAGATAGGGACAAATTTTTTCTTTTCTTACAGTTAAATTCACTCAATGCAGAAACATATGTACAGCTTCTCTAAGCTTTCCGTTGCATCGTTGTTCGTACTCTCATCTGAGGTTTCCTTCATCCAATTTTTTTTCGTGTTCCCTCTCAACGAAGTAGATAGGCGAAAAATAGGCCAGGATGCAGATTTCGTAATCAACGTTAATGAGGTGGCAGAAGGTCAAAGGGAAATGGCAGCGAATAATTTGTGCTGATCCTTCTTCATTAACCATGCTTTTCTCCATGCAATATTGCCAACTTTGAAGATCATCCGGATGAGGGTTCACGGCATCCTAATTATCTTAATTACTGAGCATCAAGACTCTTATTTTCTGACATGAAAATAATTCATCACTTTTGCAGTCAGTTCAGCAACACTGAAAAAAAAAATGATTCGATTTAGTATCATAGATACCCATGTGTGTCATATTCGTCCGATTATCTTTTGGTTATTGAAAGATGTTTCGTCGACAATTGCATCAAAGTTGGAAGAATAGCTGAGGCAACGAAATCACCTGTGGAAAGAAACTACGAATCAAGATGCATGAGAGTGCCAATGAAAGCTTCGATGTATGGAGTAGGTAATACTCGCACGAATTAGACTAACCCTGTGATAGCTTCATTTTTGAATTTCAACTGTCCCTAATTAAGAAACGTTTACCATCTTCTGCAACCCGGCCTATTTTATACCTATCGGTTTTCAGTGGAGCTTGAGAGGACGACCAGACCTCCAACCTGGACTAATTTCCGCCTATCTGTTTTGTTCAAGCGTGACAGAAAATGGATAAACAAACAGATAAATACACATTGGTCTTCATTATAATGTAAATAAAAAGACCAATGTGTATTTACCAGTTTGTTTATCGGTTTATCCATTTTCTGTCACGCTTTAACAAAACAGTTGTATTTCCCACATCGTCGTCAAATTTATTCCGCATGTTTACGCAGCAAAGCTCAGGGTTGTCTTTAGGATCACGGACACAATCGACTGAAATCTTCTACGTTCGAATTTCTCTCCATCTTAACGTGAAGATTTGTGTACTAACAAAACAGTAAATAAAAAGTAAGGTTCACAAAATTTTTAGCATAATACTAGACGGCCCGTGACCCATTTGTCAACATCACGATCGTCTTTGCTTTCGCAAAAAAAAGGTGTGATGCAGCTGGTGATATACCACACGCTGCTCGACCGTACGTCCACTTCTGCCCGTACTGGTCGCCATGCACCAGTTTTTTTTTTTTTGTCTCTTGAAAGGATTCCTCAACAACCTGCGTGCAAGCAAGGGGAAATATACTTGTGACATACTGCAGTTGTATTGCTCGAATTACGACAAAATATATTTCACACTTTTACCCAGCTGAGCTCAGATTTGTCTTTCGTATCACGGATACAATCGAATTAAATTTTCAACGCTCGAATTTCTTCTTATCTTAATGCAATGAAACTGTGTGCAAACACGCAAGATACAAGTAAATAAATAAAGTTCACAGACTTTGAGTATAACATAGATAAAATAGATTCAGCTTGTGGTTGCATGCGTACGTCCGTTCGTCTGCACGAATTAAACTTTTGGTAGCGGATTCGCAACATTCACCTTACAAGAAGTCTGATTTTTACTGGAGCAATGGCTATCCCTATTTTGCTTCTTTAAAATTAAAAATTCAGCTGGTTTTGACATGAAGTCATGAAGTTTACATGAGTCGTTTCGTGTACAATAAATATATATACATACCGAATTTTTACATCATATTATATTCACTTCGATCGTGTCGCATGAAAATCCAAATAAGGTAAAATTCGTAGCCGGGATGCATTACAAAGTGAGCGGTTCCAGACAGCTCCGTAATACAGTTTTTTTAAGTTAAATACGCGATGACTAAAAATAAAATATGTATCAAAAAAATGCCGTTAAGAAAACAGGAATCAATTAAATACTATAACATAATAACGATCGATGTTTATTTATCTGTTTGTTTAGTTAATTGTTTATACTTATATATGTATACCTATTCACTTCCTATCACGCTTTAAGAAAACATATAGACGAAAATTAGTCCATGATGGAGACTGGTTGAAACTTGATTTGCAAAATATTCACCAGGTTACATGTGACTCTAAGCGTATTTTAATAAATTTAAATGCCTTTATTATCCAACCAACGTTGAAATTCAAACGCTGAAGATATCTACAACTTGAATAGCTGCAATGAATTCTGATTTTTCAATCCTCTTTCCTTGAACTGATTTTAAATTTTCTTTCAGTTTACGACGTTTAAGTTCATAAGATGATCAACGAAGTACAAGAGAAGGGATTTTTCACGGTAAAGCAGACGCGTAGTTATCTCTTCCACCTTGCGTTCTTCCTTTCAAGAAGCAGTTTTCGCTTGAGAGCAAAAATGGCTATGTACTGAAGGTGTTTCATACGGTGTTCACGAATTTGTTTAAACTTAGTGATGCTTCGCTGCTTGCTTATATGAATTGAGATTTTGGGCATGTCATCTAAGGCAAGGAAGGACTATGCTGCTCAGACGCATTACGACAGAGACCACTCATCTCTTGTGACAATGTGAGCTATGCATTGTAGCGTATATATTTCATAAATACATTATTGGCGAAGATGTGATCAATGAAGAAGGGTCATCACAAGTTCCACATTGTAATTTCTGGCAGCGCAAGCCCTCTACTTATTGAAGAAAATTTTTTTTCTTCTTAATATTGTCGTATAGCAATTGCATCAAAAATGATGAATTTCTGCATAGAATAGTTGGGGTCCCGCTAGAGAATTATATCCATAAAATAAACTTATTATAAATGGCAAATTCTACAGTCTTAATTACGTCATCTGTAGCTAGACGATAAGAAACATAGCTTAGCGTAGACACATAAATGTAGATGAAGAACAAAGGAAGAAGTACCTACCTCCCATGAGTTTATGTTGATTGTGGTTTATCCGTTTCTCTATCGCTCTAAAGATACAATTACAGATCCTGCGCTTTCAGAACGTTGGTGATAACCGCAGATGATATCAGAGTGTGAAGATACGCACTTTTTGAAATAAAAACGTTACCTAAACAAACGGTAGATTTTTTACAAATTAATACAATGTATTACAAATGAATAATAATTACGTCGCTAACCGCAATTCGGTTGGTGCACTGCAAGAAGCGCTAAATTTGGTAGAACAGGTTTTGTTCCGTGCAGGTGTTTCAAAATATGCGGCAGTGGTGGTGAAACAGAAATATCCTTTGCTCTTTACAACACTGCAGTCGAATTTTGTTCCTCATAATAAAACAAGCATTATTTATTCAACAGAAAAGTCTCACCGCAACTTCAACCTCGTCGCACAAGATGAATTACCAACAACGTCCACTGCGCCCGCCATACATGGCAACTAACCCACCCGTCCGATATAATATAAACCACTTGCTCCAATCTGACCCTGAGCTGCTAAACCTCGTTGCCAGTCGATCCGTCGAGCAAATAAATCAAGAAGTACACCATGGTAACCAGTACTGGTACCGAGCACGCACATCAGGCTTGCGGGAGTCTCATCAATTGGCAGCATCTGATAACTTGACGACCAACCCACCCGTCCAAAATATGAACCAACTACTCCAGTATGACCCTGTGCTGCTAAACATCCTTGCCCGCAGAGCCGTCGAGCAAATGAACCAAGAAATATACCATAGTGACCCATACGGGTTCCGAGCCCTCAGGCCAGTCATGTGGGGCCCAAATCGATTCGTAGAAGCCGATGACCACTTCGGATCCAAAAAGGCCATGCAGCATCATTACAAGGCAGCACACCAAAGCATACATCGAAACGAGATCCCCAAGTCGACCTGCAGGCAAGGAAAACAGCCACGTAAACCAGACGCGGAAGAGGGGTCGTCCAGCATGGGTGCAAACACGGAAAATAATCCGTCATCAGGATATGCATCCGACACGACTAGCCTACTGAACCAAGCTCAAACTTTGATCCCAGATGCAGACTCTGAAAACACTGTAATTATAATGCATACAGTTAAGTTTTTCAATAGAAACGAGCTTAGATGCGTCAACATCGAACTTGCCAGATGCAATCCGTGGATTGAATCCAAGGACGATGTTCGCGTAAGAAAACTGGCATCCTCCTTGAAAATTGAATTTGACAGTTCGTTATTACTGGAAGAGAGTCTTGAGAAAGGCCTTCATATGTATGGCATGTATTACCCCAGATCG
Source organism: Parhyale hawaiensis (assembly GCA_001587735.2). Taxonomy (NCBI): domain Eukaryota; kingdom Metazoa; phylum Arthropoda; class Malacostraca; order Amphipoda; family Hyalidae; genus Parhyale; species Parhyale hawaiensis. The sequence goes on from LQNS02277812.1 coordinate 4,908,152, forward strand.
AGCTTGCTTTCCCCGAATGAGGATTTAGGCGCTGTGATACTGGAAGAAGGTAGCGGTGATCCAGCCAGAAACGAACGGTCCCGTGAATCGAAGCCTGAGTCAGCACAAGATGATTCTAATAGCAAATCGGTTGGAGGCAAAATGCCACTTGATCAGTTTTGGAAATCTGATGTAAAATTAGAGCAAAACGATAACGGTGAGCACTACGTGGTAGTCCAGAACAGAGGACCAGAAAGAGATGTATTTGGTATTGCAGAAAAATTCCAAACAATGAAAATCGAATCTCCCATTGAGGAAGACGACGACGATAGCAATTACCACTCGACAGTCCCAAGCGGTGAAGGAGGAACAGGCGTTTTGGACATCACGGAACCTTTGGAGCCTCAGCAAATTGGATCTTCCACTCCACGGAGCAAATGTAGCCAGAACTGTGAACCAGAAAGCAAAAGTAAGTAAAGTAAGACCATTTACTTTCCCCGAAAGGAGATTTACATAGAATAATAATGTTACATCGAATTAGCTTTTTATTATTACATGTAATATCATCAAATAGGTATGGCGATACAATACAGCACGACCTATCGCTCAAACATTCAAATTCAAAGTAATATATTTCTCTTAATAGGGAGACCTTCATCAACTGGAACTAAAACAGTACAAAAAAGAGGTGGTTTGGACTTCACCGAACCTTGTGAGGCAGAGAAAACCGCTTCTTCCACTCCACAGAACGAGAGTAACCATGTTTACATGGAAATACCCGACGGAGGTGAAGAAAGAGTTTTGGACTCCAAGAATGCGTCTCAGCAGGAAGCAACCAGATCTTCCACTCCACAAGGATTGCCAGGTGAGAGAGAGATCTTATACTAGAGGTTGAAGAATCAAATTCCGTTTCGAGCGAGTTTTGTTAAGGAAGGTGATACGTCTGGCAACAATGTGTTTAGAGGAGCATCTCATAGAAATATGGCCAAGTGGGATGATTGAGAAAGTAATTACATGGAAATTATTTAATATATTAACCTTTCATTTCTATTATAAGGATGAATTAAAGAGAGCATAAAATATGGGAGATATATAGTATGTTGATACAAGCATGAAACCTAACCATTAAAGTGATCAACCGCAGTATCTAGATACTTTTCACATGTATCAAGTATCAACATGCATTTTTAAATACATTTAAATGAGAGCTACGGTCAATCAATATTTAAAAGTTGTTGCTAACTCCATACTTTATTTATCCCAACAGCCGGTAGAGAGCGGAGTTATAGACAAGAGGATGAAACCCTTTGGTCCAACAGCAACCCTGAGAGGAATGAACAGACTGGCGCAATAGCTGGGTACTCGGTCTTCCACAGTCAGCTCCTCTCTCTGCCGCCAGGTAGTACCACCTCGTTTTTTTCCTTTGCTTTCTCTTCTTTTTGGCCAAAGCCTGTACTGGTGATGACAGGGTCTGGGGCGCGTTGATTGCTGCCCGTAGCTATTGTGACTTAAGATTTTTTTTTTTCATAATTAATGTTGTCTTCTTGCTTCTCTTGATCGTATTTCTGCTATTTGCCGTGCCTGATAGTTCACTATCCAGATGTTGAAATGAACCCTAGTCCTCAACTCCTCGCGGTTTTAGTGTTCGTTCTTACCCTAACTTGTGCGCTAATGTTCGTGGTCTCCATGCTTATATGGCTGAGCTCTCTGTGGCCTCCTCCTTATCTCTACCATCGTCATGTTTCTGAGCTGATGATCCTGTATTTTGAAGCACCAATATAGCGGTTGCGGGACTCGGGCTCTGGATTCAAAGGTCTGGCTGCTTACGTTCTTAAATGTGTTACTGTGTCTAAGCTGAGAGAAAGAGAGATTGCGATGGTTCAATTTTTGAGCTGTTGGTGCTTCTAGTCGATGGCTCGTTTAGGAACTTTTATTTGTTTTTACTGTATCGTCGATCCATCGGGTATGTATCCCGATCCTTCTTCGGAGGATGGCAGGCGTGCTTGCGGCCCCACTCACCTCTGTGTTGTGTCGGATGTTACGACTAGGCTCTGTCCCGGAATGCTGGTGTGTCGCTCATGTGACGCCTCTTCCGAATGCGGATGAAGAAGATCGTTCCATTGTACGTATACACTGATTTCATAGAATCATTGCAAATTTTCAGCTGCCTAAGTTTGAAGAATAATCTTGCTCTGAGTTTTGTCAGATATTCAGATGCAAACATGTCAGCAGGCTTTTCACGCTTCACGTGCAGAAGAACTCTATTTCTAGTTGTCTTAGATGTGAAAGT